>CM053531.1:64922458-64944991 GCA_028646465.1 Rhinoceros unicornis | reverse complement strand
CTCTCCGCGCTTCCTCCGGGGGCCCAGCACGCTCCGCTCTCAGATGTGCGGCAGTGTGGCTCTTTCCGCTCTAGCTTTTCACTGTCTGGGATTCCATTGTTGGTCTGTGACTATTTCTTTTGTTGTATCTTGTCGGGGGAAGAGTTCACGGAAAAGCTCACTCCGCCATGATGCTGACGTCACTCCAACACGGTTTTTTTTTTAATAATTTTATTTATTTATTTTTCCCCCAAAGCCCCAGTAGATAGCTGTATGTCATAGTTGCACATCCTTCTAGTTGCTGTATGTGGGACGCAGCCTCAGCATGGCCGGAGAAGTGGTGCATTGGCGCACGCCCGGGATCCGAACCCGGGCTGCCGGCAACGGAGCGCGCGCACTTAACCGCTAAGGCACGGGGCCGGCCCTACAGATGTTTGAACTTGTTTCTTAAGTCAGCATGGGCAGGATTAAAACCCTGTCCTCCAGATTACAATGTGGGTTTCTTTAGAGTTTTCTACCTAGAGAAAATTGTCAAAGAAGTAGAAGACTAA
This sequence comes from Rhinoceros unicornis, assembly GCA_028646465.1. NCBI lineage: Eukaryota > Metazoa > Chordata > Mammalia > Perissodactyla > Rhinocerotidae > Rhinoceros > Rhinoceros unicornis. The sequence goes on along the minus strand of CM053531.1, from coordinate 64,944,461 downwards.
CATGTGACCCAAGTTCTGGTGAATTATTATTATTATAAGTAAAAATATAAAATTCAGTGTAATCCCAAGTGCGACACAGACAGCGGTAGAAGATTCAACAAGTGATCGTGCTGACCATCTGGTGAATTCATTTCACTGTTGTAGACGGTGGAGTCTGTGAGGGTTTGTGACTCAGCCGGATCAAAGTCGCAGAGATCCTTATTTTGAATTAGGACCAGAACTCAGGTGTGCGGCACACCCCCTAATTTCAATGTTTTTCTCTTTATATTCTGTGTTTCGTGGCAGAGATATGTAGTCCTGATGACAATAACATTAGCTTATTAGGAGGTGATGAACAGAAAAAAGAAGATATTGGCTGATGCTACGTGAGACGGGAAGGATTGATCAGAGCTGGAAAAGTATAAGATCCTGTGTGACCTGAGACGATGGTAGAAAGTAGGTATTCAACTTCAGACTTTGCTAAACTAAATATGCTCTTTGCATTTTAAAGATAACTGATAAAAGTAGAAAAAAGAAGATTTAGCCTTCATATAGGTAGAGGGAAAAAATGGACTCAAAAAAAACTGAATCAGGGGCTGGCCCCATGGCGTAGTGGTTAAGTCTGGCATGCTCCGCTTCAGCAGCCTGGGTTCACTGGTTCAGATCCTGAGTGTGGACCTACACCACTCATCAAGCCATGCTGTGGTGGTGACCCACATACAAAATAGAGGAAGATTGGCACAGATGTTAGCTCAGGGACAATCTTCCTCAGTAAAAAAATAAAAAAAAATAAAGGAGGAAGATTGGCAACACATGTTATCTCAGAGTGAATCTTCCTCACAAAATAAAAATACACAACTCAATCAAACTAAAAGAAGGCAGGAAAAGAGAAGAAGGAGAAAATCTCATAATATAAGTTTTCACATCTTAGTCAACCCTCTTTTCCTGTGGTTGTTTTCCTCTTGGGTTCTTGCTATGACAATATCGGGGTTAGGTAGTACCTCCTCTGTCTTCCCATCCTTCTCTCCCAGGATTGGACTTCAATTCCCACTACTTCACTCTCATTAACATTCATAAAACATCAGCACGTTCATTCTACTTTTTGTCTATCCTCTCCATTCTTCTCCAGTTTTTATATTTGTATTGTTATCTACAGTTTTAGAGCAGGTTAAACACCATGTTCTTTCTCTTACAACCACCATACAGTCTTAGTCATAAAGACAAACGTGTTGAATGCTCATATGAATCCTAGGCCAATGTCCAATCATTTCAGTTGTCTAAGCTTATTCTTCTTTAGATTTCTCAGGAAATCCTTGTGAGAAAAATGTATACTAAGTTTTGCATGTTTATAGTAGTTTGTGGCCTTTATATTGGAGTTCACTTTGCAGATAATGATAAATTGCCTCACATTTTCTTTCTCAAGGATCTGAAATTTTCTGCTTCATTGTCTTCTCTAAGAACCTCACGACAGTCTGGTCTTCATGGCCCCATGTGTGACTTGGTCTTATCACTAGGTGCTTAATTTTTTTCTTCTTTATTAACCCATTAGTTCTACAGGGGCTTTGATTTTGGTCATTCCGGATTGATTTTTCCAGGTGGACAGTGTACCTTATAACATGAAGCTTCAAGACTTATATTTTAAAAATGTATGTATAATTTGCTTAAATTTTTTTACTTATTCTGTCCCATTGTTTTTCTTTTTAATCTTGAGAAACTCTTATTTTGCCTGTCTTCCGTGTCTATCATTTTTTCTCAAATCCTTTTATTTTTTCATGTCTTTTGATTCATATAAAATTCTTGTTCTCAGATACTCTTTCTCGGCCTGAAACGCTTCTTGGAAAGGATGCGCCCATCATGAACACCACGACATTCATCTTCACCACAGAGAGCACTGGGGTTTGTAAACTTTACAGAAAATGTTGCTATGAGGAAAGAATCAGGTTTTTTCTGTCCAACCTTTAACATACTATAATGCATATTCTCCATTAACCCGTTGATCTCCCAGCACCTCCTTAAAGCACTTAATTGAGTCCGTAGCTTCAGTGTTAATCCTTTGTCAGACATAATGGGGAAACTGGCTTCTTAGAGAGCTCACAGTTTTAGTCAAGATCCAAAATAAAACCAATTAAAATTTGAGAATAAGACAGACAGGTATTGGGCCAGCACCGTGTCTTAGCATTTAAGTGTGCGCGCTCCGCTACTGGCGGCCGGGGTTCGGATCCCAAGCACGTACCGACGAACTGCTTCTCCGGCCATGCTGAGGCCGCGTCCCACATACAGCAACTAGAAGGATGTGCAGCTATGACGTACAACTATCTACTGGGGCTTTCGGGAAAAAAAGGAGGAGGATTGGCAATAGATGTTAGCTCAGAGCCGGTCTTCCTCAGCAAAAAGAGGAGGATTGGCATGGATGTTAGCTCAGGGCTGATCTTCCTCACACACACACAAAAAAAGACAGACAGGTATAACCAAGCACTAACTATGTTGTGAATCGTTCATTTTAGTGACGTGATGGAGAATTTTATGATAACGCAAATCATATCTCTTTGAAACTCCCACGACATCCACAAGGGCAGAGTGGGTGAACAGAAGAAGTCAGTCGACTCCTCCATCAACTACCACTGCACCTGCCCCTCCTGGGCACGAGCACCTCACCCCTCCATCACGCACACCGAGTCCATCCACTCACCCAGAGTGAAGCATGTGGTGGAGACGGGAGCCCCAAGTTCTGAGAACATGCGCTCCTGTCTGGACTCCGGTCCTTGCTGGCTGCACGGCTTTAGTCCAGCTACAAACTGAGCCTCAACTTTCCCTCTAAAATCAGCCTAAAAACTTTACTAATGCAGTTTTCCTGAGGCCTAAGATGTTGTATGAAAAGTGCTTAGCCCAGGACTTAACACAGTAATTGTTCAATAGACACCTCCTCACAAGAACATCCTGTGCACACACACACACACACACGTGTGCACACACACACCAAATGTAGTCACAGAAACCCAAAGCTGGGGCTGTAGGGTTGGAGACAAAGAGAGAGTGAAGGGTAAAAATGGAGCCTGGGACAGAATCACTTTGGATGTAGAAGTGACGTCAGAACCATTCCAGAAAGCACCTTGCTCAGGCTTTCTCTATAAATAAGAAAACAGGTTCAGGAAGTTGCACGTCTTACTCCAGATCATGAGCCTGCTTAGCACCAGAAAAGGCAAGTGTGATGAACAGAAAGTTTATTACAGTCCCCGAGTGGTATTTATTTGTTCAGAGAAGGGAGTAAAATTGATGCAGCAAAGATCTCCTTCCTCCAGCCCGTTTCTGCCAGCATTACTGTTGTACCACCATAGATGGCTGTTAGGTGTCCAAGGTAGAAAGCTATGCTCATCTTGCCTACGTGGCTGTTCTTTATGGATATATATAGCTCCATATTTTACATGTATGTAGTGCATGCTTATTTTTCTGGCATAAGTGATGTGCGTATGCCTTAAGTTCAAGTTTGAGCCAGATTTCACATATGACATGATGACACTGTATCATGGCAGTGTCCATGTGGCCTTCAAAAGCATATTTTCTCTGATTTCTCTCTTCCCTGAAGGTGGCTCCTCGCTGCTCCCTCTGCAGGTCACTGCTCAGCGCTCGGGCCTCCTTCCTTCTCTTCCTCCTTCGAGGAGGAAGGAATACACTTCCTTTTGATCTCACCCAGTCTCGTGGCTGCAAAAATGACACATAAACTGATGACTGGGAATGTACCAGAGGCTAAGTCCCAGATGCCATTTTAGGAGCTTTACTTAATTAACTTTGGCACAACGTATTTTCTTATCTGTCTCGATCTAATTTTAGTATGACTTGCTATTGTTACGGAATTTTAATCTAAACCCACAGACACTTTGCATGAATTGCTCACTCCCCAGCACTTCCTTGGAAAAGGATTGCTTCCTAGGAACGCCTTCAACATGAAGCATGCCTGGTTGGCGCGATACGAGGGCCACGCCTAGTAGGCTGGTGGTACAGAACAGAGGAGCCTCAGACTCTGGAAGAAATACTTTTTCGTTGCTTTCCCGATAAAGCAGGCCAAGTCAGACTCAGTGAACAGTGAGTGACCTTGAATTCAGAATCATAAGAAATGCAGGCAGGAGGTGGGGTCCTGAGTCAAATTGGGGAGGGAATCCCACAACCAGCCTCAGTCATCGGGTATTCATTAGTAGGTCCCTGCGTGTGACTGAGACCAGGCGTCTGCCTTTCGAGCGCCATCGTCACTGGTTTGGGTTCCAGCTCTGGGATCCCACACTGTCCAGCTGCAAGAATCACCTGTGGTCCTCGGTACATGTACAACTTCCTCCCACCACAACCCTGAGATTCTGAGATTTGGGAATCAGAAATTATCATTTCCTGCTCTATCCCTCTCTTAAAGAATTATCAGATTCAGGAGGGCAGGGCTCCATGTAAAGAGCAAGCCTCCAGGAGGGGTGCCCAGGTCAATATTTTTAAAGCTCATCTAGTATCTCTGCTTTTCATAGCTTTCCCAGTTCTTTATATACTTAAAAATTAATGTAAATATCCTCAAATCAACACAATAATAAGTACGTTTATCACTTCTAAAATAAGAAATTGATGCTTCAGTTATTCTAACTTTGTCTTACTTTCTTAGTAATAAAGATATAACTTAAAATTCAATACTATGTAAGAAAATAAATTTAGTAATGATTTCACAATTATAGAAAAATATGCCAAGAAACAAGTTAATGAAATGCAATATTGAACTTTAGATGATTATAGCACACCATGAATATACAAATTCAAAAAAGTTATCATGATAATTCGTGCATTTGCATTTTTACTTATAAAATGTCAGCATTTTGTTTTATATTATTTCACACAGATTCTATTTAGGTTTCCTATGAATACGGACTAAAAAGTAACACAATCCATTTACAAACTATGATTTTTTAACAATGAAAATGTTAAAGTGTGCAATTTCACACACTTTAGCCTGTGTAGGCATGGAATTTGTAAATTAAGCTTCAAAAAAAAAGCAGTTTTGGGTTCTTCTTCAATGACTAACTTAACTTGTGTCACATACCTCAGTTTCCTCTTGTACAAGGAAAACTAAAAGATTTAATAATGCAATTAAACAAGAGTAAATAAATACTACTTCAGATATTTTTCAAATTAATTTAATGGTTAAGCCATTAGAAACTATCTATATTTTCTTCTCTTTGTAAGTAGAAAATGTGCTGAATAAAAACATGAACTGTGTGAAATATGAGCCTATTGAAGAAAGAAACCTAAACTACCAGGAGTGGTAAATGGACGTCAGTAGCCAGGGGCAGGTGGGCGCCAAGAAGCTTTGCTAAAAAACCGTGTAACGTGGGTGGGTCACATGGGGTCTCTAGACATCGTTCCCTGCATCCCAAGCACGAGGGCCCATTAGGCTTCTCTAAATTCTTCCCATAGTCGGCAATGCCAGGTCCACCCGAACATAGCAATCCTGCGGTATTCACTGGACCCGAGACGCATGGGCACACGGCCCAGCTCAACATCCTCTGTGCTCAGGGTCCAGTCGGGGCAGCACTTCCTAGACGGCAAAATGGGGATGTGTGTGGAATAACAGCGATAAGCAAGGAGGAGGAGATGGGGGAGGGGGAGGATGCGTATCTGTCACTCACTAAATCTTCGTCAAAAAAAAAAAAGAAAACACATTTATCCATTTATGGCTTGTTCGTTGGCTGCCACCCTTGCTAGAATACGTAACCCGCATAGTGAGTGTTCATTACCTATTAGCTGAGTGACTAATAAACCCGCCAATGTGGTTAGGAGGTAGGTGTCCACCCATGAATTTCACTTGACTCCCCCAAGTGGGCTCCCCCTGCTGTCATCCTGTCTCAGGTGTGAAGTCCTGAAGCTCTTACAACACCTTTTTTTCTCACATCCAGTATGTCAGGAAATCCCCCCAAATCTACCCAGAACCTGATCATTGCCAGCTCCTTCTGCAGCCGCCACCCTGGACTACCGGCAGCCACCAATACCCGGCGTCCATCTTCCTCCCCCAGGCCCCACACGATTCTTGTCACAACACAGCATGCTGAATGGTCTTGAAAATGTCACTCGCTCCCCCAAACCTCCCAGTGCCCCCCATCTCACTCAGAGTTCAACTGTGACGCTGCCTGCCCGCCTGAGCTGGGCTCCCTCGTGTGGATCCAATCCCCCAGGACTCCCTCACTCTCTCTTCCCCAACCCCGTCACATGGGGCCCCTCCAGGTCCACACACTCAGGCACAGTCCAGCCTCAGGGCCTTTGCACCAGCCCTTCCTGCAGGCACAGCTGACCCTCCTTCAACACTCTGCTCAAATGCCCCTATCCCAACACCCTCTTTAACACTGAACTCTCGCACACTTTCACTACCTGTCTGCCAGCGTTTGGAATGTACAAGCCTGGAGACCAGAGATTTTGTCTGCTTTGTTTACTGACATGTCTGTTCCCAGGGCCCAGAGCAGGCATGCTGCCTGTTTGATTGAGAAGTAAGCAAATGAGTAGATCAAGGAATGATGAATGCGCAGTGACGGGCCACGGATTCTCCATTAATTGATTTCTTAAAAAGTTTTGAGCTACAGAACCCTCTAAAGACTGTTGCAGAACCTTGAACCAGGGAGACCCCGTCCACCCATGATAACCACCGTTCTGCTGCTGGGACGGGGAGAGGCCGCAGCGCTGCCCACGGGGATCTGCTTTAACCAGGCTGGTCTAGGAGGCTGTTTCTCTAGTTTAACAGAACGTGCCGAGTTTTGGTTTACATGCAAGAGGCACCTGTCCTAAGTGCACGTGTCGATGAGTTTGACAAACGCGTCCGCCCTCGATGGAGAACACCTTCACCCGGGAGCTCCTGTGCCCTCCGTCTCATGTCCAGCCCTCTGCCCAGGCCACCGCCGACCCGATTCATCGCTGCTGACTTGTTCGCCTGGCCCAGAACTGCACGTGGATTAAAGCACAGTGAGTGCACTCCTTTCACCTGCCCCCTTTCCCCCACAGGGAGTTTTAGACTCACCCCTGTCCTTGGTGGTGTTAGTGTTCACTGTGTGAATGAACCACATGAGGGTTTGCCACCCGCCTGCTAATGGACATGGTTTGCCTTGCTCCTATTGGACAGTTTAGAGCTATGATGAATAAAGTTACCCCGAACATTCACATACAAGATGTTTTGTCGACATGCGTTTTCATTGTAGGGTAAATCAAATCTCCTTAAAAATCTAATGAGCCACAAGAGAAAAGTTGTGCAATCGAGACTTATACACAGACTTATAACTCATGAAGTTTCACCCGATCATAAAATTGTGTAATTTTCAGACAAATGACTCCACGATTAAAGCTGTAATTGTTCGTGTCTGAGACCACGGCCATCACATTAGAGGGAAACGGGGAACAGCAGCTGTGTTGTCTCACCTCCCGAGGAGGCGTGAGCAGAAAGCCTGGAAAGGCTGTGAGCACGTGAGCTGCAGGCTCTGTGAGACCATGGCTGAAGGCCTTGTTTCTGCCCATGACCGTGCCTCCTGTGCATCTCAGCTGTGTTCTTTCAAGGCACATTCCCTAACCTTTATCCTTAAACCCTTGCCTAAATGTTTCTGCTTCTCCCTTTTCTCAGCTCTGTAATCACGTATTCCTAAAGCCCCTACCAGCCACCTCACTCTTCCTTTTAGGTGAGTATGTACTAAGGTTTCTTTCTTTTGTTAGGATACAGCTGTGACTAGAGGCAGAGACAAAAACTAATATTGATTCTAATATCACAAACATCAGCTAAGGCCCTGGGGCACCCTGGCACAGGCTCCCGCCTGGGACGAGGCCAGAAGGGTCTCTGACCCCAAAATTGTGTAATGGGACCCCTGCTGCTCAAAGAACTCAGGACGGTGGAGGGTCGGCCCTGTGCTCACTGCCAAAGTCAGCCAACGTGTGTGGTCCCTAGTGGGCAGAGGCAAAGCCTCAGTGAGTCCACACACTGTATGGTCGGTCATTGCTGCTACCTGATTTCTCACAGTGGATGTCTGTGTTTAGAACTTAAAAAGAATATGTTTGTGAGTGCAACACAGACATCGTGTTAAAAAGTGTGCACCAGAAGTAGATCTATCAGCAGTCACAATTGACACTATTATCATCAGTCAGATTTCGTCTCCCAATTCAGTCACTTCTGCTTCAATTGAACATTGGTTGTTTTATATAGATTCATTTTTTTCTTGTAAAAAGCCTAACCACACCCCATTTCAAAAACAACAGATAACTGCTCACACACCACTTTGTGTTCAATAACCCACTGATTCGCTTCCTATATTAAAATGAAATTGAGCTGGAAGTTAGAACATCTGTATTCCAAAAGCTATCAGCTACATGTAGCCTTAGGATATCAATTTAAATTCTAAAGGCCTTTCCTTCCAATATTCTTGATCCTGTCTTCACTAACTTTCTAACAGGGTCATTCTGATCACACAGAGTGGACAAGACGATAAGTGGACATACTGGAAAAGCAAAAATAGAATTAAAGGAGAGAAATGAGAAAACAAAACAAACAATCACAATGTACATAGAAAAGTGTATTTTTTCCTCTGGTTTGACATTCGAGAAGGAATTCTGAATATTTATTATACGTAAAACATCAACAATCTTTTATAATAAAACATGAATATCATAGATTATAATGAATTTTGGATACTAAAGCTCTTTGATTTTTTAAAAATTCCCATCAAATTTAAGGGCTAGCTAACTGGAGAAGATACCTACAAACTGTCCTAACAGATCTGATACAGTCACTGCCATGTTTTAAAGCAGTTTCTTGCTTAAATATGAAAAGAACATATACCTTCCTCTTGGGGGTGTGTAAGTGAGTACACCTTCCTAAGCTAACTCTCGAAACTGGAACCACGTCTTCCCCTTTTGGGAGCGGGCCCTGCACCCTTCCTTCTGCACACCAGGCCTGCTTTCCTCCACTCCTGGTCCCCAAGCATCGTCCTTGCCCAGGCATTGTTTCACACAGGCCTCTTTTCCCTTTAAGAGTCTGTGCATGGCCTTCTCCTCCTCTTCTCCCATCAAAACTGGCTTGGACGTGTCCTCGGGACCCAATGAGAGCCCGCCAACTGGATACCCTCATCCATTGCTGCTGAAATGGTGGAGGGGACATTCATGTCTTACCCCTCTTTGCTAAAGAGTGTGCATTCACTAAGGATCCTTCACAACAATGTCTTAATTCAAATAGGTGAATTGGGTCAACAGAGAAAAGTTATTTAGAATTGGTGGGATGAACATCTTTTGTGACTAGTATGTAATTTACCTATAGATTAGACTTAAATATTATGCCCTATTGTCCAAGAAATATTTCACTCCTGGTCAGGTGCACTCATTAGATTAGCATCCTACACCCCAAAATAATATAGATTAAAATAGATAAAAACACATATTACTCCAGGCTAATAAATCGTGATGTATTCATAAAATAATATTCACATGGCACGTGTAGAAGTTCTTGCAAAATGCATTTAAATAAGCAAGTAGAAAATATGATAGGCTTTAAAGATCCAATTATGTAAAAATCTACACACATACAAACATATTTTAATAGAGTCATAAAGAAGTAAAAACACTTAAGAATTTTGAAAATCTCGTTTATAATTTTGCAATTATATTTTATAAGGTTATGATGATAAATAATTAGAACTGCTTGGACCAAACAAGATACAACAATGCCACCTTATTTCCTAGCTCTGCGTTAGGTCTCTCCTATGCTGAACAGCATAAGCACAGTGGGCTTTCTTCTTGGCTACTTTGTGGGCCGTGTCTTAAATCTTCATTTTTGTAAAATGTGTTATTAATAATCATATAAGTTACCAAAAAGGCCCTATACTCTATTGTTATTTCAGAATTGAAAATTATTATTCCATGTTTTTCTTAGTTTTAGGCAAAATTGTTCACATTTTCTTTCCTTACTAGAAATAATTGCTTCACGTTGGGCCTCCAGCTGTCAGACCCCATTATACTGTCCTGATGGAACAGATCAGAGAACTAGAGAACAAACCCAGGTGTTTCCAAAGCTTACTAATAAGAATACTTCTGAAGCTTCCATCCTTTGCATCTCTAGGGGAAGAAATATAATTGAAAAGTTGACTTTTAAAAAAGATCTCTTTGCCATTTGGTAATCATGAGAGGTCACAGTGGCATTGTGATAATTTGAGATATCTCAAATACACTAAGATTAACAGAAAAACGACCAATCTTTACAGTAAGTTCAAACAAAATACTAATGTTTTTGAGGTACCAATCCAATGTTTAATAATTAATAGGCATACTTTTTATTATAACTGAAATATTGAAAGAAATGTACTTCTGGATACAGAAAATTGCAGACCTACTGTGGCTTAAACATTATATAATATTTGACATTTTCCCATGAGTTACTGAAAATTATACACCTTAATTTGCTAATCTGAAATATAATTCATTAATATTATGTGTAGAAATAAAAAAGTCACCTGACCACAAACCGAACATATAAACCTCATTGTCTTTCTCTTTCTTTAGGGTGATTTTACCTTAGTTTTTCGTCCCATCTCTGGCAGGAAAGAAGCAAAAGGGATGTCGTCCTAGAGCTGCTCTCAGACGTGGCAGGAAGCTTGGTCCGCCCGTGAGTCCCCCTAGTAACGCGTGTTGGCCCCCAAGGGAGGGAAGCGCCCCTACGTCCCGGAGCTGTTGTGGGGCCTGCGCTGGAGAAGGAGGCACAGGCAGGCGTCCACGAGGCTACTACAGGGCACAGCGCCCTCCTCTAGAGACTCCCCGCCCCTCAGTGCAGCTAACCCAGCATCCGGGACACAAGACCCTGCCCAGCTGTATGATTCCACTTCCGAACCCAGCTGGTGGTAGAGGCACATTCTACTGGAAAGCTAGAGGTTTTACATCTTCCTAAATTGTCCGATTTTCCCACGTTGAGTCACTGCAGTAACCCACCATCTTGGGGTGGCTTGTGTCACAAAGGTGTTCATGCTGAGCCGTGCAGGAATGGGCGTCGTCTCTGTTCTCTGCTCGACTTAGAAAATCCCTCAAACCCTCAACTGAGAACACTAGAAAAGGTGGGGCAGTGCTGCCTATATAACCAGCAAGTTTCAACTCTTCCACCAAAAATAGACCCACTATATATTTTTAATAGATGCTTTCTTGACAAACAAGTCCACATAAGACAAGTGAAGCCTGTGAATTCCAGGAGATAAGCCTATGAAGAGGCCTGGCTTTACTAATGTATAAGGAATGTTTACACACTACTCTATTGATAGATAACATCACATCCCATTAGTACCGTTTTTCTTCCAGCACCTGAGACCTTGGTTTGCTGCTCGGAGAAGGTGTGACGGTGAATGTTGAGACAGCTTGACAGATGTTAATTCAGTGTAATAACTGTGTTACTGTTTTATCAGGCAGTGCAAGTAGATGTTCACAAAATTATACCAAATACAAGAAAATCTGTCACTACACATTGCCTGGAACAGAATCAATGAATCTGATTTAGTATGGTAGAACAGCTCTCCCTGGACCAGAACGGCCTCACAGACACAGCCTCTAACGAGTGTGTATGTAAGCACTGGGTAACTGCCAATTTTGCTTTTCCCAAATATCTAATTAAGGATGAATACAGCATATGGAAAGGGAATACGTCTCTCACAGAAATTCTTGGAATCCTGGTTGAAAGAATGTACAGTTTTGACTCTTGAGTTTCTCTGAGTCTATAAAATAAGCAGTATTTGCTCAGTGCCACATTCGATGTTTAGGTGTGCGTGTTTGTGGGGGCTGCGGGGGTTGAGGTGAGTCTATTTACATATCACTTGAAGAAATAAAAACACCCCAGGATTCGTTTACAGTTTCTTTGGTTTGTTCAAATCTACCATGAGATTCTGAAGTCTTACAAAAGTTTTTAAACCCTTAACAAGGTGTCAAATTAGACGTACTTTGAAAACAAATCAAAACAAAAATAGAAAACTAAGGTAAAATCTGTACTTAATTAAAAATAAATTTTACATAAAAATTTGTCTGTGAAGAATAAGTTATTTTGTAGGCGTAACCCCTACCAATTAAAATGTCACAATTGGCACGGTCGCATAATTGACGATAGTAGATTTTTATATTTGTGTCCTTTTCTTCAGGCCTCAGAGGATGTGGGATGCTGGGAGGGGTATCTCCATGCAATAGAAGGGCAATTAAAAACAAGGAAGGTTAGGAGGAACAGGGTCGATTGCAGTATAATCAGTTGGGAAAAAAACCAAGATGTCAAAACTGTATATGAAAAAAATACCTGTGATTCTGTGGGTGACGAATTCACGGGCACAGGTCAGAGTTCTGTGCTGGTGTCCTGCGTGCGCAAGGGAAGAATATAGTAAACGTCAGTGGAAATGAAAATGCAGCTTCCTCCAGGATTCCCAGATTCCAAACAGAGATCCGGTGAAGGAGTCGACCCCACGTGGGCCCTGCGGGAATCCTGCCGACGCCGCGAGCAGCAGGCCCAGGAGATTCTGTCAAGACCACCGAATGGTGCAGTTCTAGGACTGGACGCCTGAGTGAGCTGCTCTGATTATAGCCCCTCTCCAGCTCGGGAGCTGGTGCAGCCCTGTGGGGCCGGATGTCGGCTCCCGGGACGGCCTACGCTGTAAACATTATCTCCAGCGACAAGGGCAGGATGGTGGCTCTGTGCCAATGAATGAACCCAAGGAAATGGACCCCCAGCTGACCCATGATTCATCTGCCAGTGGAGGAGAGACCCAGGGAGGTGGCTGTGTTCCCTGTGCACAGCCTGTGTAGTAACCCACCTCCTGGAAAGACATCCCTCACAAATACTTAAAGTGTGAACTTAAGGACATAATAAAAATCAGAATTACCTCGAAAATTCCCCAATAAACATAGCTCTAAGCTTTCCCCCAAATCCAATTTGGTGAAAGAAATATTTACAATAAAGTGGCAAACAACAACACGTAGACACAGAAATCAGGTCGGTGGTTACCAGAGGGGAAGCGGGGGCGGGAGGAGGGCAAAAGAGGTGACAGGGCACATGTGTGTGGTGATGGACGGTACTTAGTTTTTGGGTGGTGAACAAGACGTAGTCTACACAGAAACCGAAACATAATGACAGACACCTGAAATTTATATAATGTTCTCAACCAATGCTACCTCAATAGAAAATAAAATACAAATAAATAAAATTTTTAGAAAAAGAAGTGGAGAACATTGATGGGAACGCTGGACACAGAGGCTGAATAACTGAGTGGGGATGTGGAGTCTATCACTCTCTGATTGCCAAACCTACAGGCTGTCTAATTAACCCCTTTGAGCTTAGTGAAAAAAACAGAGGTGAACAACACAAGGAAGCGGTTTTGAAAGCATTGTCTACTATTTAAGAAACGTAAGCATTTAAATTATGGTGAAATGCTTATCACAAGGCAATCAAGCGACCCTGGAATTTAAGGATCGAAGATGGCTCTGTAGGCTGATACTGTGCGATTTTGTACCATCAACTGGCAGCCTAGAGGGGCATCACCCGTATGCACTGAAAAGTAAGTTACCTGGAGAAACACCTGAGATGTTCCCTATTCTGGGAAGAAGACCCAGAAGTAATAGTAACACCACCTTTGAAGATAGTAATAACATTACCTTTGAAGATAAAAGGGAGAAGGGATTTGTGCTTGTTTTCATTTTATCTTGCTATCAATCATATTCCAGTTTGTAACTGACAGTTTTTCTATAATTTAATCTGGTTTCATTACGGGAAAACCATGGAGGGGAGAGGACCCGGCATGGTGAGAGTCAGCTGGGGCTCCTCTAATGATTAGTTGATAGAGGCTATCGTGAACCCAAATGCTTCTGTCTCCCTGGAGCCAGGTTCACGTGGAAATCCAAACTTGTCATGACGTGAGCCAAGGCACCCCCCCCCCAAAAAAGTGTTATTTAAAAGACTAAAGATATATTAGTGGAGAAATGGGTGAAGGAGTTCAAACCGAACTTTCTGAGGATTTGGAGATTTAATTTTTAAAATTAATTCACATTCATGATGTTTACGGTGTAAAAATACTGGAGAAAGTACACAAATCTGCATGCTACAAATAGACGGAAATAAAATACAATAATTCTCTCATAAATACATATAAACACATGATATTGCGGGGGAAAGAGAACGCAAGTATTTTCTGGAGTGTGATTTTGAAAAAGCGAATACTTCACTATAAATCTAGATATGAAATTCAACAGTGGTTTCGAAGTTTTAAGCGAAAGAACATGTTCCTAACATCCAAAGATGCCAGAGAACACCGCAGGGCAGATTCATTTATTTTATCACACGCCTATTATCAGCAGTCTGGAAAAGTAAATAATGGCATAATTATGAATCCCACATCAATTTAATAAACTTTGATTGAATTTATGGCAACAATGGCATCTACATATGAAAATGGAAGACAGCAGACGTGGATGTGACTACATGGTGCTGCAGCTGCAGCAGGGCGTGCCTGGGTCCAGGAGGCTTCACGTGGGCCTGGAGTTTCCCAGGGGTCACAGAGTACGATTTAAGATTCTTGGTTGGTCGTCAGCGTAGTGAGACAAAGTGCTTTTAAACTACCTGTTTCCTACTTTTATCTCCAGGAACTTTGTGATTTACTGCAATTTAGTTTTGTTCGTTCCCATGTTTTTTTCCTCCTTCAAGGTTATTTGTCCAGGGGAAATCAGCGCAGTATCTGGCCCCTTTTCTGCAGAGCGCTGAAGTGCACCAGTGCCCGCAGACGTATTTCTTCAAGCCCTGGGGTGAGTGGGGCCTGCAGGGGCGTGAGCGAGCGTATGGATCTCGGAGGAAGCCAAGGCGCAGAGAGACGTGGGGGTGAGGCGAGGGGCGGCACTGTGCGAGGCGGGGTGAGGGTAGGCCCGCCTGCCCCAGGACTGCCCCAGACCTGGGCCAGGCGTGATTCGGGGACCCTTCTCTGAAGGACTCACTCACCACGGGCGCAAAAGAGCACTGAGATTCAACAGAGCGCCCCACTGCCCAGATCCTGGAAAACACAGCCTGCATGGCGGGATGGCGGGCTGTGTCACCGCAGAGGGCTGCGCGCCCGAGGCCCGGGGAGAGACCCGCCGCAGAGCCTCCCTCACCCTCCTCCGGACGTTTGGCCGCGGGGGTGAGGGAGGCTGGGGGCCCTCCTGTTGCAGGATGGTTGGAGGGTCAGTAGACGATGGGCCGGCTTCTCCCTCCTTTCCATGATCGGCCTGAGTTGGCTTTGGCACGAAAGGTCTGATGACCTGGACCTTGCGTGATCCCGGCCCTTCCCTCCGGCCCAGCTCATCCCTAAGCACTTCTCTGCTCTGCGCACTACTTGTCGCTGCGACCGCGTCTCATGGCCTCCAGCCCCAAAGGTGAGGGTCTTGCCCAGGGGCCCCTCACCACCCCCCAGGCTGCCGCCCATGCTCTCCCCTTTCTTCCCTTCATCCCTTGCACCTCCACCCCAGGTCCACAGGTTCCTCGCCTCCACCTCCGGCCCCCAACGCCCCCGCAGGCGCACATCGGGGAGGCTGATCCACACACCTGGGTCTGCAGAGCACCCGGGGGCGGGTGGGCTGCACCTCCTGCTGCTCAGATCGCCAGGGTCCCCGTCCATGTCCGTCCTGCTCCTGCACCCAGACCCCGCGGGGCTGAAGGGGGCGTGGGAGATGCGGCGCCCACGTGCGTCTCCCGCTGGCCTCTGGCTGCACATCCCGCGGGGTGCGGACCGGTCAGGAAGGATGCTGACGACGGAGGACAGAGACGGGCGTCACAGGTGCTGCCTGGACGGGAAGCCAGCCCCTGAGAGCGCTGCTCTCCGGTCACTTCACGTCTTCCTGTCCCTCGCACCTCGCGGGCTCTGGCCCGGGTCTCCAGCTGCTGATGGCGTCCGCCCTCCCGCCGCCCGCCCTGCCTCGTCCGCCCTCCCTGGTCCGCCCTGCCGCCGCCCTCCCTCGGCCGCTCTCCCGCCGGTCGGGAACCTCCGCCTCCCTGTGCATCCATCCGACCTGGCGACCCATCGCCTGCAGATCTCCCGGCTCGTGGCTCCCGGGGCCGTCGAGGCCGGGAGGACAGGCGTCTGAGGAGTCTGTGCCACATGCACCGACCACGTCGGCGGGACGTGATGGGGTCTCACACGACATTGTAAGACGTGCTGGCCCTTGGGGAATCACCCAGACTTTCTCATATATGGGAATAATAGTGCAACGTGACGGACGTGGAGCATCACCAAGCGTGCATTGAACATATCAGACCCCCCACCTGACACCCACACCAAACAGCAGGTTAAAATCCACACTTGAATCAAGTGAAAGATAAATGTTTCCTGTGACACACACTCAAAGCCTAGGTTTCACTGAGGGAGGAGGGGCTGGCTTACCAAACTAAATTCCTTAGTAAACATGTATAAATGCCCTTTTTGAATATAGTATTAAAAACAGTTGCTCAAAAAATACAGCTAAGGGATCGGTAAATAACATCTGTTCCAGGAGATGAATCCATGTGACCTCATGAGCTAGCTGATTAAAATACCTGATTCTCCATTTGCAAAATTTAAATTCCATATTCCAGGTGTTAAAACAATTCCAAAACTTTGTTTTATCTTTTAGATTAGAACAGATGCCCAGGCAGGAAACAACTGACATGGGAGAGAAAGAAATGAAACCAGGTCTATGTAAACGTAGCTGCCGCATACGCTTTGGAGAAAGTAAATGTCGGCACTGAAAATGGCTCAAGTCGCAGAGGATGAGAAAGAATTTGACAAAAATTAACCAATTGGCTGGACAATATTATTTTTATATATCTGGGGACATAAAGGATGTTGAACAATGATGAAGTTAATCTACTAATTTCAGCCAAATTCACTGCTCAATCTTCCACTATAATAAAAGGATTCCACAGTCATTTAGGGAAGTAGTGGAACGCATATGGACCCCTTTTAGGAATTTTATGTTCACCTGACTTTCTTGGGAGATTTTCCCAAAAGACAAAGGATAAAGTCTTTTCAGTGTAGGCTGCTGTGTGCACCGCGGAGCTATGTATATAAAACCTTCCTGGATTTCTTTCGTGGACTCACTAAGGTGGCCTGATCTTTGTGATGGTCAGCAATTCCCACATGAGTCAATTTGCTAAAGTGCAATGTGTTCACACATTTTGGTGAGAATTTAGGTGGGGACTGCTCTGAGGTTAACATTTACCAGCAACCCCTCTCATAAGATAGTCAAGAGCAGCTGGGAGGAGAAGATTGTGTATTTGACCAGGTCGAGAGGACGAATTTGACTCCAGAGCCTGGTGGAGATGGGCGTGTCCAGCTGTTCATCTGCTGACCACACCAGGCGTCACCGGGGTCCACACCAGGCAGGACACTGTTAGCAAAGGTGGTCACGGACTTACCTGAAATCCAGTGCATTGCTTGAGAAAGCTACAGATTAGACATTTTATTAATTGAGATTCACATAGGATAAATTTAGTCTAATGTACAGCAAATAAGCCTTCTAGTTTTTTCATCCTCTTGTCTTCCCACAGAGGTCTTATCTGACTGCCCATCTCTCTTGTAGCTAATCTACCCTAAATCCTTAATAAATATACACGTATGCACGCACACACACACATACCCTCCCCACACAGGCAGGCAGTCGTCAGATGGGTCCATAGACACTTACCATCTCCATCTCGCTATGTTCCATTACTCAGAAAGAGAAAACACCTTGTTAATAAGGGTATTATTATTATAATTATATCAATTATAATTATGATTATACAGTTTCCTGTGGCTGCTGTAAGAAATTACCACATATTGGGTGGTTTAAAACAACAGAAATTTATTCTCTCCCACTCTAGGGGCAAGAAGTCCAAAATCAAGGTGTGGGTAAGGCCATGCTCCCTCCGGAGGCACTTGGGGGGGGGGGTCCTTCCTGCCTCTTCCAGCTCCTGGAGACTCCCCGGCATTTCTGGGCTTGTGGAACGTCACTCCACTGCCTGGCCCCGTGGTCACATTGCCTTCCCTCTGTGTCTGTGTCAGGTCTCCCTGTGTTGCTCTTACAAGGATGCATGCACTTGCATTTACAGCCCCCCGGGATAAGCTCCCGTCTCTAGGTGCTCAGCAGTGTCCCATCTTTTCCAGTATATGGTGACATTCACAGGACGTATCTCTGGGGGACCATTTTTCAGCCTCCCACGGGAGCATAAAGGGAATCGAGGGAGTAGTTCCTTCTCTGTACGTCGGGGGCCAGCACGCCTGCCCTCCTCTGTGCTTCCCAGGACGCCACCCCTCCCGGCATCCGCCCTGTTCACCTGTCATTTCTCTGCGTCCCCTTGGAATCACCAGGGCTGAATTTACGCCCTCCACGTTCCTCCACACTAGACACTAAACCGAAAAGCTACCTCCTCTCCAAGGAGCAATAACCTTCTAATCCTAAACCTAAACCGTACCCTACATTTCCAGAGCCGGGGTATCTTAGCAGTCCTGACTGTGGGATCCCCTACAGCAGCATCCGGTTTTTATATGTGCAAGACACCTAGACAGTTGTTAACACTCCTAACCTGATGTTTATTCCCAAGGAAGATGAGTTTGATTCCATTTATATGTTGAAAATCTTCACTTTATCTAATTTCTGTCTCCTTTTCTCTCTTTCTGGATTGTCGTGTTGGCTGCCCCTCTAGGCCCAGCATCCTACAGGCTAGGGTCTCAGGAGTAGGTTCTGGGAAGCCTCACCCTGGCTTACCCCGGTTCCCAGGAGGGAGACAGCCCGGGAAATCCTGTCTCACGGGGAAATGTCAAATCTTGGGGCCCAGCAGTGGTTTCTACCAGGCTTCTCTTTTTTCCTGGATGAATCTGGAGCTCCAGAGCCCTGTGGCTTTTTGTGTCTTTTCTGTGGCCTTGTTCTGCTGTATTTCTTGTTGTTGTTTTTAAACTGCAGTTATGTCATCTTTTTTACACAGTCTTTGTAATTGTCGTGTATTTGGAGAGGAGAGGGTATGAAATGTGGGTCTGATGGAGCCATTTCAACTGGAAGTCACAATTTGATTTTCAGGAGTAAAGAAGAAATCAAGAAGAGACTTCTTTTCTAGAACAACATTCTGACCAACTTGAAAAAGTTAGAAGGAGAAATGATGGAAACTTTGCAAGAAAGTGGCACCTCTTCTTAGCTCATGTGAACCAAGAGACAGCAGGTCCAGAAAACTCCTCCACGCACGTAGACGCCCCACCCTGAGAGCAGGTGCTATTTTCTGTGGCCTGGTTATATCTGGTTGACCTCCATGCGGTGTCTGGAGGGCATGAGCACAGAATCCAGGTCACTATGTGAGGAATTTTCCAATCACTGTCCAAATCCGAGTGGGAAAGAAAGTAAAGGACGCCTTCCTCCCTCATTTGTTCAACAACATTCGTTGAGGGTCTTCCTTCGATGTGCACTGCTGCAGGCATTGCAAAGTGAGTGGAGAACTCGAAAACCACATCACTGCACTTAAGAATCACAGACATGATCCCACTCCCAAAGAAACAGAAAGAAAACACCTATAACTGTTTTCTGCAGGTGTTTGAATGTAGGCTGGATGTGAATCCTGAATAGATATTGGCTTCAGGAAGATGAAAACTTCAATTATTTAAGGTCCTTTTCAGCCCTAAGATTAGAAAAATCTTGCTTCTTTTCATACCTGAAGTGTCTCTTATGCCTCAATGCAAGGTAAGCAGCATTATCCTCACTTTACACAAGAATGTAATGAGGCTTCCTCATTACTATAGTTCTTTGCTCACAATAGAAAGAAACCGGCTGGCTAATTAAAGAAAACCACGTTTTGCTGGAAACACATGTAGTAGCTCATGGAATCGAGGAAAGCTTAACCAGAGGACCTCAGGATACTTGCAGATAAAATCAAATGATGGAGATAACAAGGTTAATCGAGATAGGGAGAGATTAATGACGAGTCTCATCAGGTGGCCACTTTCACAGCTGGTCCCACCTCTGCTGTCCTTGTGTCATCTGCTCAAGCTCCAGACTCAGGGGAGAGTCCCGCTGGTTTACTTTTCCTGTGTGTCCTCAGGACTCGGTGTGGGGGTGTGGGGGGAATGTTCTGACTGACGTTCTCACCAAGACGGCGGGTTTTGGGAGAAAAGATTTTCCCCGTGGAAAGATAAGGGTGTCCATCAGCCAGGGTTTGGTAAAAAGCACGACTAACTTGAATGGTCGAATGCAGAGCCCCTACGCAGGAGCCGTTTGTGGAGAGGTGGGCAAGTCCACAGGGCGTAAAGGAACCAGCACCCAGGGAGGTGCAGCTGGGAGAGCGGCCCCAGCAGAACAGGGTTGAAGGGTTGCTGTTTTGTGCCAGTGTGGAGAGAGGATGGAAGAAACACTGGCCTCTGGCTCCCCTCACTCTGGACCCCGGTGAGACACGTGCATGCCAGAGGGTGGAGAACAAATTCTAGCATCTGCCTCTGGGTGTGTTTGCTGAAGACCCAGCTGAATGGAACATGTCTGACATCCACTCCAAATAAAAATAAAAGCCATGGTGTCGTACCTGGTGGACTGCTGTTAGGACAGGGGCAAAGGGCTCCAGAGGCCTCTGTGGCCTTGGAGGTGGAGTTTGGATCTCCTATTGTGACCCACACTCCAGCTGGCCAACGCCAGTGTGAGTGCTAAATAAGCCCTGTAGCTGCAGAGCCTCTGCCGTGGAAAGCGTGTCTTTCATTACCCACATCGGCCTTCCTCTCCAGCTAGGCCTGTGCTTCCTCCTCAGTAGAATCAGAGAGAGACCAGATATGAAAGATAGGCTGTACATAAGGTTACAGCATGGGCCATTTGTCACCAAAGCTCACCTGGCCACTGGCATTTCTGAGTATCCTAAGCCTTCAAATGCAGTGACAAATGTGGAGAGGGCCACCAAGCTCCCTGGTGCCAAGTCGCTAGATTGGACCCTTCCCTGCAGAGGAAGTGGTGACAGTCTCTCTGGAGCAGGCACCTTGTCTGCATTCGGGTTTGACTTTTCTCTTCAACATGGCCCTTCCAGCAGCCTCATCACAAAGGAAGTCCCACACAACACTGCCTCTGACCATGAAATCACAGCGTGACGAGAGCGCGAAAGCCAAGGGTTCTGATCTTGAGTAGGAAAACATCCAGGGGAGTATCCAGTTACGGCAGCAGCTTCGAGACACAGGCATGTGCTGCTCTAGAGAATGAAGCGTGCTCCAGACGGAAAGAGCACTTGCTGCTCTCGCTCGTACGACCAGCGTACAAGTCACCGGGACCAAGGTGGGAAGGGTGTTACTACTTCCCCAGAAGTTTTCCCACGAGCATCGCCGAGATTCTGAGCTGCGCTGGCTGAGAGGTTTCACGCCTCTACCAGGGTGTGGATAAGATCCCCTGGAAAGGAGACTGAGACTAGTCCACCCTGCCCTGTAGACTCTTTTCATGGTATGCCAGCCAGAAAAACACAAGCTTGTTTATTCATTTTTAATGACCCTAACTACACAGGAGAACCACGATGTGCAAGCTGTGGGAGTGCACGGCATCGTGTTCACATCTGTTTCACATTTTAATTAATTTTTCCTGTTCCTTTCCTGTTTTCTCACTATTGAACAGAGGATGTATTGGTGGTAGTTACATATACTACTTTTCCCCCATGTTTCAGAAAATTAAATTGAGATTAGGAATTAGAAACAAGATACATTTACCAATAAATTATAGTTTGTCCCATTTTTTGTGGTGAGGGAAGTGCACTTTCTCTTGTGTACTGATCAAGAGTGTTCAGTTAGGGGCCGGCCCGGTGGCGCAAGCGGTTAAGTGCGCGCGCTCCGCTGCGGCGGCCCGGGGTTCGCCGGTTCGGATCCCGGGCGCGCACCGACGCACTGCTTGCCAAGCCATGCTGTGGCGGCATCCCATATAAAGTGGAGGAGGATGGGCATGGATGTTAGCCCAGGGCCAGTCTTCCTCAGCAAAAAAGGGGAGGATTGGCAGATGTTAGCTCAGGGCTGTCCTCCTCACAAAAAAAAAAAAAAAAAAAAAAAAA
>CM053531.1:64903572-64921958 GCA_028646465.1 Rhinoceros unicornis | reverse complement strand
TCATGATAGATCTGTTCCAGGAAGGAGCCACCATGTCAAATTCTTCAGGCAGTTAGTGGGGGAGGTCAAATGTCCCTCAGAGAAAACAACCAAGGTAAAGAGATAGATTTCAGGGTGGCCAAATCTTGATCTCCCACAGTCTCATTGTGTTTTCCACCTTGGCCTTCTCTGTGACGTGTCTTCAGTTGTGTCTTGTGTGTTTGAGCCACTCAGTTCCTTTTCCTCTCCTAGTCTGGAGCCATACCCCCCAATTTTACCTCATGATTACTCCAGGTTTTGTATCTGTACTCAGATTAGTGATGTCTGAACTTAATCAATCTCTTGATCTTCCTCCTGAAAACAAAGGTTACCTAGAATCCTTGCCCCTAGTTACCAAACTCCTGTTTTATTTTGTTTGTTGTTTAAAGTTTTAGTTTAATATTGATTTTTTCAATCACATGTATTTATTGAACTCCCCACAAAGAGCCTGAGGCACACGCAGATGGTCTCCCCCTTTGCTGGTGAGTGAATGTCGGGGGCCAGAGCGGGGGAGGGGACAGGAGACAGGCAGAAAGTGGCAGGATTCATCCATCAGGTCTCATCCCCCATTGGACGAAACTTTACCCCACAGGTGTCCACTCATGAGCGCCTCTGGTGTCCCACGTGAGACCTCCAGCAGCCGTGGGATGTCGGATCAGAGGACGACATGTTGTGAGCAATCATGGCTAGAGCCAAGCGCATGGGGCCAGCCTGCAGGTGGCACCTCCCAGCCTGTCCACCAGGGGTCCAGCGGGGGACGTGTGCTGCGGCTCCTCAGGGCAGTGCCTTGACCTAATGAAGTTTCAGCTCAAGATTCCCTGGGAGGGTTCTGGCTTGTCTTCATATGTCTGTGTGCTGTCGATTTTGAAGAGGTGGGGTAACCACTGTGTTCCTGGGAGTAGCTGCTTGGGACCTGGTGGGGGGACTGGAGAGATTATGGTTGGAATCTGGTAGGGGAGTGGAGAGGTCATGGTTGGGATCTAGTGGGGGGATTGGAGAGGTTATGGTTGGGATCTGGTGGGGGGAGTGGAGAGGTTATGGTTGGGATCTGGTAGGGGATTGGAGAGGTTACGGTTGGGATTTGGTGGGGGATTGGAGAGGTTATGGCTGGGATCTGGTGGGGGGAGTGGAGAGGTTATCGTTGGGATTTGGCAGGGGGAGTGGAGAAGTTATGGTTGGGATCTGGTGGGGGAGTGGAGAGGTTATGGTTGGGATCTGGTGGGGGGAGTGGAGAGGTTATGGTGTAGATGAGGTGTGGCTGGGAGCCTCCACGTGGTTGGCTGTTTTCACACAAACTTGTTGCTCACCACTGAGCTATAGGGGTAGGTACAAGGGACCCTCCACCCCCTCTGTCAACTCAGGTGTGTCCTACGTCACTCGACCTTGGGAATAAACAGGTGGTGGAGATCTGGGTTTGAAATGCATTGCCAGTGGAAGTCTTCCAGTAGTCAAATATGCACACTTTAAGGAGAGGACCCGGTTCTCACGGAGGCCTAGACGAAACACAGGTTCTCTCTCGGCGAGAACATGCTCACCAATGCAGGGCAAGCAGTTAAAATCACCCACAGTTTTTCTCTTTTCAGGGGAATAGCAGAGAGTAGAATTCATCAGAATTCCTGTGTTGGTAGGGCGTTGTATGGGAAGAAGGTATAGTGGTGATATTTCAGGTAGGTATTAATAAGACATTTTCTGTATTTTGCCACGTTTGGGAATTTATCAATTTTTAATTTATCATACAGTAAAACTTACCTTTTTCCTTTGGCTACAGTTCTTGCATTTTAACTCATGGGTGGACAGATTGGTGTAACCATGAGCACAGTCAGGACGTAGAATAATCCTGTCCCCCCAGACACCCCTCATGCAGCCCCTTTATAGTCCACACCCTCCCCTGGCAGCCACGGGTCCTTCCATCACCTCGTTTTCCTCTTTTCAAGACTGTCATAGAGATGGAATCAGAGCACATGTACCCTTTGGAGACTGGTTCCTTGACTCTGCGCTGTGCCTTGAGACCCAGGTCTGCCTGTCTGTTCCTCTTCATTCCGTTGCCTGGATTCACCACGTCCTGTTTGTCCCGTCCCCTGTGGAGGACACTTGTGACGTTCTGAGTTCTTGTCAATCATGGATGAGGTACGACACACATCTGTGTTCAGACCTCTCTGTGATACGTTTCCTTCCTCGGGCGCGCGGTCTAGGAGTGAGATGGATGGGTCATCTGGCAGCTATTTCTCAACCTTGAAATCTGTGTGATTTGTTTTCTCATTCTAAGAATTCATTTGCACCCAAGAATTCTTAGTTTGCAGTGTTTTTCTTAAGGAAGGTCCCACAATTGCAGAATTACACAAGCTTCAGGTCCCAAAAACCTGGATTTTCCCCAAGAGAGCTCCTGGTGGGCCCCGCACGCTGGACAGACTGACAGGACAAAGCAAGGCTACAGCAGGCGCTGACCAGAGCCTTGGGCAGGTCTCGGGAGCCCAGGGAGGGACCACGGGGAGGCGCGACCATGGGCCCCGTGGTCCACATCAGTGGCCATAGCCTGGACCTGGCTCTGGGATGTGGGGACAAACAGTCCGGTGATAGGAGATCGGGCATATAATCCACTCCAGACTAGCTGTGTAATTTGAGGGGCCCTGAGCAAAGTAAAAATGCAGGGCCTCTTGTTCGAAAATTATTAAAAATTGCAAGACAATGACAGCATTATAAACAATTTCAGTAATTAAATTAAGTGTGGGGCCCTTTAAAGTGTAGAGACCCATGTGACCACACTGGCCTCACACCCATGAAGCTGGCCCTGGACTCGACGACGAGCTCAAGAGGAAGGAGATAAGAATCCTGCGTGTATGAGAATTAGAAATGTCTATAAATCCCATAAACCCGTAAGGGAAAAACTCATTCAAAAATGTAACTTTGAATCTTGACAAATTGGGAATTGCTCACCAAAAATCAAGGCCCATATCTGCATACATAGGAGTGTAAATTTTACTGCACTGGCAAAAACGTGGGTCTTACCGTTCTCACGGGTCTGCTAAGGGGTCCGAGGAAAGCCCAGGAACCCTTTCTTCACTTTCACCTGAAGCTCTTGGTTCACAGCTGGGTTTGCGGACGTCCTTCCTCCCTCTGTGAGCTGCTTCTCCAGGGCTTGCTTCCTCCATGTGGAAACCTGACGGGAGTATCAGAGACCATCTTCATTTCTAATACTAACATATCCTGTGACCAAAATCTTCAATGTGATTTCGGTTGAATAGTTGTGCAAACCCACTAACAGGAAGAACTATTGTCCTGAACTCGGAAGTCGAATGACCGCCCCCAGGCCCCTTGGAGCAGCACAGGGATTGGGCTGCCTTTGTGTCGTGTGACATTCAGGGCGATGATGCTGAGTGAAGGAGTTTACACTGATGAGGGGTTGTTGCTTACAAGCAGTCATAGCTCCAGCTTTCCAACTCCTTTTGGAAGAATGCTTATTTATCAAATCTTCAAGAAGGTAACGCCTTTCTTTGTATTGCAGTTTTCGTCAGAGATTTGCAAATGGGCTTCTAGTAATGTAAGTCAAATGTCAGAGCTATACAATTGGAAATTCCATTAGTTTACTAAGGAACAACTAAAAAATGTTTTGCAGTGTAAAATTATAATGCAAATTTAAAGAAATCAGATGGTGTGTATAAGAGGTTGATTTCTTTATAGAAGCAATACCTTACGTAGACAAATCAATATTTCTTGTGAAGCCTTTTGAAATACAAGCCCCATATAAACCAGTACCTGACTCAGTAAACACTCAATAAATATTTATTGAATGAATGTCAATCGTCCTAGGCACTTCTTATACACACTTGGGTTTTTAATATTTGTAGTTACACACGAACACACACATGTATGTATATTCAAATATATATGTGTCTGTGTATGTATATAACATTACATATATGCACATTATATATAAAGGTTATGGATGTGTGTATATACATACAAGTGTATGTATGTATAAAACCCAGTATATCTGCATACATACACCATTATATATAATGTATATGTATATATCATGTGTATTTATAATGTGTGTAATGATGTATATAATCATTTCAGCAATATACTTGCCAAGATATGCAGAAAAATTTCTCCTACGAGAGCAAGATGAAATATGCTGGACAAATTTATTTTTTAAAAAGCTTTTAAATGCAGGTATGTCAAAAGTGTAAGGAATGATTCTTGATAGCCTAGAATCTGCTGGCCACATAAGCAGGAGACAAAGCCTGGGGCAGACAGAGAGTGGGATCAAATCTGAGGCCACCACAAGAAAACATGTCCCAAAGGATGGCACCTTCAGTGGACAACTAAGAAAAGGCACCCTCGGCCTGCAGAGGGAAACACGAGCATCACTCATCCTCGGCCTGGGCTCGGGATGAGGGCAAAGGAGAGATGGAACCCCCCAGGCTGGGGCCTGTGTTCGCAGGACCTGGCATCCCAGACCACAGCACACCAATAAGGCAGGGACAGGTGACATATCTCGGGTTGTGCGCAGTATTTCCTGGTCACTGGAGTGAGAAAAGGCTAATGGAAACAGCTGTTCTCCCAGTTTCTTTCGCTGTCCTGGACCAGGTGCGTGACACATCAGAGAGGAATGAAAAGGAACTCTCTCCTCCCCAAATTGTCAAGGTTTGTGCCCTTTCTTCCTGATAGGAAAGAGGAACAGAGCGATGCCCAAGTGGTCCAGGGTCCAAAGGGAGAAGTGCCTGGATCCAGGGGGATGGGGAGGCCAGGAAGGATAGGGTGGGTATGGGGACGGTTTTAAGATCTCTGACAGATCGGGTACCTGATTTCTGACATGAGTTCTGAGGTCTTCTCTGACCCGTGAGGCACTGGTGCGTGTGAGCCTAGTAAGACCACTGTGATGGGCTCCCCAGGAGGCCCAAGAGTCGGACACAAACCTGAGGACCCAACTCTGCACCTCGGTTCTAGAACATCACACCCTCACAGGGTGCCCGAGGCACGAAAAGCCTCACCTGCATTAGGCCACCACCCTGAAGCCCCACATTTGGTCACTATGTCACATTGCCCACAGCCTATGAATAGAGTGGGCCAGGAATTTAAACCCTAGGGCATGTCATATGACTCTGGGGTGTGGGCATTGGGAAATGAACATCTTTAAAATGCATTCCAGTTGGCTATTGCTAGGTAACAAACTATCCCAAAACTGTGTGAATTCAACACTTTGTTATGATTTCCCACAGCGCCTCACGACGATTGGACTTCACTTGAGATTCTCCTTTGACTTGGTGACCGTTGGGTTCACCTGTGTTGGTCATCCAAGATGGTGCCTCCAAATGGCTGCTATTAATGTGGACATCAGCCGGGAGCCCATCACCACGTCCACTGCTTTCTTTTGGCCGCCGAGGGCCAGCCCAGATCAAGTGTGGAGGGAACTACACAGGGGCAGGAATACCAACAGGGGTTGTTGACTTGGGGGGAGCTTTCTGAAGATCAGCTACCACAGTTTGTTTTTAATAGTTTATATTATTAACAAGTATTAACTCTTAAAATTGTTTTGTTGATTATCATTGAGAAATTTACCTTGACTGTTGTGTATATTATTTTTGACCTCTCTACCATTTTGTGTGTTTGTGTGTGTGTTTGTGTGTGTGTGAGATAGCGGATGGGAGACTGACACCCCCCAGAGGCTTCTCATCCTAGACAAAGCTGTTATTCTGTGAATACTCTTAAGTATTATCTTTCTTTTTGTCATTTTAATTTGTTTTTCTGTTTATAGTCCAGAAATTAATGATTATAGACATGGGAATGTTTTGAATAGATAGTTAGATAGAATATATGTATATATATACAATTTAAACACATTTCTTCGAGTTTCCATGTCTTTCAGAATACTAATTTGTCTAATCCTATGGTAAACACTGTGTATTGTATAGTTGGCAGAATTATTTTGGGATAGTAATGGTGATTTTACATTTTGCTCAATATCTAAAGTGTTTATATTAATTCAAACATTTCTTATAATTGCCACTGCACAGTCTTAAATCTTATTTAGAACTGGGAAACAGGTTTTAAATGGCACTTTTTTGTATCTTCACTTTCCCCTAATTAGTTTTGATTTATCACGTAGGGAAGCTAATGCTCTGGAGGTTGTCATTTGTGTATCTTGTTGTTTCTTTCACATTTTCTCTTCTCTTTGCTTTTGGAAGTGCCACTCTTTCAGGCTTAAGCATTTTATTTTTAAACTTTTATTTGAAAAGAGAAAACTCTACTAGAATAAATCACTCTGCCGTTTGCTGTCAGCCTGTCGGCTTCGCCTCTGTAATTTGGGAAGAATTCTCCTTCCTCTTACATGAGGTGGAGGTTTCGGGTCCCTGGGTGCCTCTGTAAGTAATTGCTGGTTCCATGAGGGCTGACACCTCCTTTCAATACTGCTCTTAAAGTCCTCCAGAAGGAATTTCTTTATTTGGAGAGAAACCGTAACACCTACCTCTCTCAAAGAATAACTAATTAATCCTGGACATGGTGGAAAAGAAGAAAGGGAAGAAATATTTCCTGCGTCTAAAATGTGTATTTTAAATGAGCCTTATTTTTATACATGCAATTTAGAAGGTTGTAATATAAGTATTGTTACTTGACAATAGGATGGATTTTACAAGATAAAAGCTATTATATGATGTAATTCTACTATAACTCATATAAAGAGTGTAGTTCTTATAGATCTTGAATGTACTAAAAATCTATACTATGAAAATGGCTTGACCTATGTTATTTCACGTAACTCGTTTAGAAATAAATATCAAGCCCCAAATAATTGCTAAAAATACAGTTTCAACATGGAATTTTAATGAATCTTATAAATTTCTCACAGAATGGAATGACCATTTATGCCATTATTTGTTACTGAAATGCACAATAGAGATGGATACCAAAGTTTCAAAGGGTCACAGTGTATATTCTAGTCACTATGTCAGTAAACAATGACTCTGAACTGGAAGACACGATGGTGAAGATCTAAAAGCTGTTGAGCCTTAAATGTCAGATGTGATACGAGGTGAGGTGTGTCAGAGGTTAAAGTCATAGAGACCATGATGAAAGTTTAACTCAGCCACTTGCGGCAGAGGGAAGCCAAGTTGCAGGGCATTTATGTCTGAAATAGGAATAGAAACTATCCACCACCCATCGTGTAAAAATGGGGTTTATCAGGTACCAGGCATAATATCAGGAGGGGTCATTACCATCTCCTCATGTAATCATGATCCATCCTACAAGGCAGGTAGGTGTCCCTTTTGGAAAATCCTCACCTTCTGGTTCACATTTTAGTTATGCATATAATGTCTTAATTGCCCCACTAGAACATATCTATCTCTCCTGTGAGATATTTGCATGATTCCTTTTTTTATACCACCCAAAATACTTATAATATCTTGAACACAGTAGATTCAAAAATGTTGATTGAATAAATAATCTCCACTAGTGTATATTCATAATCTCTAAATCAAAGATGATAGAAATAAACAGTATGCATACAATTTTAGTTACAAACTACATATACAATTTAAATGAATTTATTAAGCTAGAAATTCAGAAACAATGCCTTATAGGGCCTACTTTATGAATACATGAACCATGCAGGTGTAGTAACTCCCAGAACAGGAAATGTGACTTTTTTTGCCACTGTAACTACATTTCTTTGGCCTTGAAGACTTTTTTTGCCCATTATTGCTCAATTGCTACATGACGAAACACACCACACTTACTGACGCAGACGCAAACTTGGGATTTCCCACCTGCTGTGTTTGCCCAGGCTTGGTTGGCGGTTCTGCACCACGTGGTGTCAGAGGGGTTCCCACCAGTGGCTGCACTCTGCTGGTAGCGGGCCTGGCCGGGCCATTCTAGTCCCAGGGCTGGACCTCAGCCGGATGGACGGGTGTATGACTCCTCCACTGGGTCTCTTGTTCAGTGTGGAGCTTGAGCATTGACTTTACTTCTTAATGGAAGGAGTGTGGAAGTTACTTTGCAACAGGGTGCTTGGGAGAGAGGGGTTGTTATGGACAATTTAAAAACAGTAAACTACATTTTCTAAAGGGAAATGCTATCTAGATGTGTTATGTGGTAAAATTTAAAATCAACCTGGAAAGTGTGCTGAGTTGTGTGTTTTGTGGGGAGAGGCAAGGCGGTTGGCAGTGAAAACCAAAGAAAGATTTAATTCATAAGTTGATCCTATAAGAAAGCATAGCTCCAATTTCTATGGAACACAGTCATAATTTTCTTTCCATTATAATTCTTTTTTCTCCAGTAAAATATAGTCATCCTAACCCAAGAGAAATTAATGTCATACTGTAAGCTATATATATACATACAAAGATATGAAATTTCAAAATGAATAATATTTGATTAGTATGTTTGTTACTTCTCCCAATACCTGGCATATTACTAGTGAAAACTTAACTGATAAAAAATGGGATTCTTTCTATCAGCCCATAATTCATAAAAATATGGTTCATTTTAGTCCTACTCCTATAGATGAACTCAAAATTGCTGAGTTTAAAACTGAACATTTGCTGATAAACTGAACATTCCATCTTTTTGCATTTTCATTTTAATTAAATAAGACTCATTCTATTTGGGAATCAAACAGTCAATGATCTTTGGCCTGGATAATCCCAACAA
The DNA here is from genome assembly GCA_028646465.1 of Rhinoceros unicornis. Taxonomy (NCBI): domain Eukaryota; kingdom Metazoa; phylum Chordata; class Mammalia; order Perissodactyla; family Rhinocerotidae; genus Rhinoceros; species Rhinoceros unicornis. The sequence goes on along the minus strand of CM053531.1, from coordinate 64,913,288 downwards.
ATATTTTTTACAGAAATCTAATGAAATACTTATAGGAGGAAAAAAAAAGTGTCCTCCTTGACTTTGTTAAGAGAGTAATTTCATAAGTCTTGAATGAGACTCTCTCTCTCTCTTTTTCCTTTTTCCTTCTCAACCTGATGGCTGAGGCTGGGGAGCACGCAGCAGAGCTCTTGGGGGCTCCCTGGACACCCGGGAACTGTGGCCGTGCTGTTGGAAACTGATGGGAAGCAGTTAACACTGGACGTGGCTGAGCAGCACTGGACCCCTGTCCGCACACCACGGGCAGCTGTGCACTAGGAGCAAGGAGACGTGGAACTGTAGAACCAGAGAGAACCCCCTTCCTCGCAGTGTCTTTCCAGTGCCCTACCCTGCCAGAGCTTACCGTCATGCCGGCTGGAAGGAGAAGTCCCTAGAGTATCCGGCTCCACTGCTGCAGAGCTAACAGTGAAGAACCGACTGGGAGCTGCAAAGCCAGAGTGGAAAACCGGGACGACTAGTATACCCAGTAAAATGTTAGAGGGGCTTTGGGGTCAACAACCGCCCTAAAATGATCTGAGTCTGGTTCTGATGCCGCTTTGTCTCTTCAGACTGTGTTGTCCTGCCTTGTAGCTTTGTAGTTTTCAGTTGAAAGCTGGACATAAGTATCTGGCACTGGGAACTGCAGCTTCAATGTGAGGTTTGTGTCGATCTGACAAGGAGCTGGGCTGCATTTCCTGTCTGCTGTAGCTGTGGGTGACAGAGGCCTCAGCTTTCTCGAGTCTCATTTTTTCTCCCCCGTTATATTTGGTTTTCTCTATGAATGCCTTCTTAAATGAAGTCTCTGTCTTGCAGCTCTTTCAGTGGTGGCCCACTGTTATTACACTGGACCCGTTTGGTGTGGTGCTAAGGTGTGGGGCAGGGTGGGCAAAATTTCAGTTTTATGATCAGATCTCAGGGTTTTGTGTGTGTGTGTGTGTGCACGCGTATGTGTGAAGCTAGGTCCCTGGGCTGTGACCCTCAGAAGCATTTCTTACCTTTATTTCCCCCCATCGGTAAACAAGGAAGGCTGTGGGGGAGGGGCATTCAGTTGTCTAATAGCCTTCCCCCAGGGCAGGTGATCTTCTGGAGGGTCAGTTTACCTTGGGGCCGGCTTTTGTTACAGAGAATCCAGGTATATGACAGCATATTTACGTTTCCCCTCCTTGGTAGAAGCAGGGCGGATTTTCTCCCATCTTCTCTTTGAGAATATGGTGGGGTTCCTGGAAATAAAACCCATGGAAGTGCGGGGTCCCCCACGGCTGGGACCTTTGAGAGCTTTAACTCTCAAGCTCGTCCACATTCAGCCTCCAGCAGTTGTTGGTCAACCGTGAAGTGCTTCTCCGCGTCTGTGCTCCAGCGGGGACTTGGATGTCGTTACCACCCAATACGGGGCCTTCTGCTCACCACAAGACATGCCAACAGTCAAGAGGCAAGGTGCTTGCTAGCAAGAGGGAAGACGGCCGACTAATGTCTGAAAAAAAACCATCTTAAGGGGGCACAAATCTTACGGCATTTATATATGCTGGTGGGTTATAAGGGAGGGATTAGGAATGTTGACTCTTGGTTGTTACAGACTGGGAGTGCCACACCAGATCTTTCAGTTTTCACTGATGATGGCTATCAGCATAGACTCTGTTTGGGGGTCATCACATTCCTAAGGAACTCAAAAGAACACAGTTATCATCTTATTGCAGCTGGGAGGTACGTGCACAGGCAGGGGTTGTAAAATCTACAGAGCAGTTAGATCTCCTAGAGGGAGCATATCCAGCTGGGTTAGTTTGTCTGAGGTCATTCAGAGTTACAATGGGGCTTCTTTTCTACAACATGGCTTCCCTTATGTCAGCCTTGTCTTGAGCCAGTATTAATTCGAGCTGATCTGCTGGATTCTCTGTGCCCCCCACTCTCTCCAGTTTGGGCCGGTGCTTTTCCCTCTGATCTCGTTTCTTTGATGGATCTAAACATAGTCGTAGGTTTTCAGCTTAGTAACTTTTTTCTTGTTTTGAGGACAGGAGCTCTCACTTCCAGGCTCTTTCCATGTGGGAACTAGAACTGGAAGAGCAGAGCAGAACTGGTTCCTCGTTTTCAGGATAAGATGGACAAATAATCAACAGCCACATAATGAGGTGTAGATGTTCGAGGTGACTCACTCAGAGTTACAACACCCGGTGCTTGTTGAAGTATAGATTTGAACTCACTTCCCATAACCCATCTCGTTCTCCTACTCGCAGTGCGACAACACGCCTAGCCAATTTCGGGGAGAAACAGAGTCTTTGTGGGCGAAATTTAGTGTCAGCATTAAACAGGACCAGCGGTCTGTTACACTAGGGCCCAAGACAAACTAACTGTGTCTTCCTCTTGTCAAGCTTGCAAAAGAATTTAGGGGTAAGAGCTCATAAAATGTGCCCACAAGCTTAGTGTGTTGTCTCGGCTCCCCGGGTCATCGTCGTCAACAGGGCAGCGCTGACCGGCTCTAATGAATCCTGTGGCGTCCTTGTATGAAATCAGCTTCCGGAAAAAGCCTCTGCAATTCTCTCTTTGTAATCTAATACAGATGACTTTGAAGCAGTCAGGGACACTGAATGCTGAACAGATTTCAGAAGTGTGCTGCGGTTTGGTAGGAAAAAGAAGGGAGAGATCTCAGGACGGGCGTGTTTGGCATGTAAGTTTGAAAAGAGAATGGGTTCTCTCTTAAAATTAGCCAAGCAAGTTGGTAAAAGACCAGAATTTTAATGGTTTTTCAGTACAGGTCAAGCCTGGTCAGAGTTTATTGATTTTTGCCAAAGGCTATTTTGAGACCCAGAGAGCAAAGAGCATGTGTATTATTATTTCCAGAGTAAGGCAGATTTTACAGTAAGTGTGTAAGCATCTATATTCGGAAATGATAGTGTGAAAGGAATTCCAACAGAGAGGAAGGACAGTACAGTGAGGTTGTTGAAAACCTGGACTCTTCAGCCAGGAGCCCCAGAGCAAAGTCCAAGCTTTGCCCTGAGCTCTGAGACCTTGGGGGAATTAGGTACACTCTGTGAGTCATTTACATTATCTTTAAATTGAACGTTGTTAATGTATCTACCTCACACAGTTGTACTAAGGATTAAAGAGACAACTGGTAAACCTTGGGAAAAAACTTTTCTACCCTGAGAACCTAACACAGGTTCTCGTACATTTTCTTTTGAAAATAAAAAAAAATTCATTTTCATACTCATCTGACTGAAACTAATCTTTGATATGACGTTAGGTAGAAATTAATTCTACTTTCCTCTGGTGATCCCCAGTCCACTTGCTCTGAAATCTATGTGTGTGTTCACACAGTCACACTCACAGTGATTCTGTCCAGAGCAAACATTTCTGAATTTTTGCTGTCACCTACACCAATTCTACTTTAATTTAATTGCTGTAGAAGTGAAGTAAGTCTACTGTCTGGTTAGCGAGTTGACTTTTCTGGTTCTGTTTTTTCAAATTTTCCTTTGCTTACTTTGGACTCCTGGACTGCCTGACAAATTTTGGCCTCACCTTCGCTAGTTATAAACATTTTGATATTTCACGGAGTACGTAGATTAATTTGGGGAGAAGTCAACATTTTTAGAATATTGAGACTTCACTGCCATGGTGTTTCTCTCCATTTATCTATTTTATTCATTCAGCAATTACATAATTTTCTCTAAAAAGATTTTATGAATCTAAGAGAAAAGTAAGGCTTATTTAGAGCTGCCATGTAACATTTTATTGCTCCTTAGTATCTGCTTATTGTTGGTCCTTGCTGGCATATAATAACAAAACAAACTTTTTTTGTGTGTTTATTGAATATGTTCATCTGCTGAGCCTAACTCTTACTGATCACAGGTAGAATGTCTTGAATTCTCTTCATAAACGATCTTATGGTTTGTTAGTAATGGAAATGTTATTCCTTCCTTTAAGATATATATGCTTCAAATTTCTTCCTTTTAATTTCGCGTCCATTGTACGATATTCAGTATTAGCCAAAATAGAGCTTATCTTTGCCTTGTTCTTGACTTTAAAGGAAATATCTTTTAAAAAGCCAAGCATAACACTGGTAACTTTTAAAGAAAACACCTTTAAAGTTTCATCATTTTTGTGTTTGATTTTTCTTTTCTTTGTAAGTACCCCTTATCAGGTCAATGCTATCCCTCTCTATTCCTGTTTTGCAAAAAATTCACTTTTGCTATCATGAATAGGAATTAAATGCTATTGACAAGTTTGTTTTCTGAACCTTTCAGATGATCCTAAGGTAACTGTTCATGTTGCTCAAGTGGTGCTTACAGTAACAGATCTTCTAACATTTAATCACACCTGCACTGGGGTTTTGGGGAGCTGGCTACAGGACACTGCTTTTGGGTAGCATTAAATATAGGTGTCTTATTCGTCGTTAATTTCTGAAATTACATAAATTTATATACATTTTCAAAGTTATTTGCATTAAATTATTCCAACAAATGCAAGAGTATGTTAATTGTACATAGTACCGTTTATTTTGCCCACACCCCTGTGCTTCTCAAGGAGTGGTCCCCAGACCAGCAGTGTCAGCCTCACCCAGAAACCTGTTAGAAATGCAGACGCTCAGACCTTGGCCCAAACCTACAGAGTTAGAACCTGGGGCTGGGGCCCCCTGTCCGCTTTAACAAGCCCTCCGTGTAATACGGTGTCCACTAAGTCCCGAAACCACCTCTCTGCATTAAAATATCTGTTTTGGAGATTTTTGTTCACACAGGGTTGTCACTACTCCCCCTCCCCTTCTCTGTTTCCTCCCTCTGTTTTTAGCCTCATTAAAGTTGTGCACCTATATGATGATTCTTTGCGGTAATTGAGTCTGGATGACAGTAACGTGCAGATTATTTATTTTTTGTTTTTCAAATTTTTGTTTTTGTCTTTATTAATGACTTTTATTATCTTTATTGTTCATTTTAAGTATAATTGAGTTGAAGACCTAGCCCACTAATATTCAATTTTTTAGTCTCATAATGTGCTACAGACACATGCACTATTTATATCCAAATTTGAATTAATTAAAATTTAAAACTTTAAAATTTGGTTCCTCAGTCACGCTACCCAGATTTCATTTGCTCAAAAGCCACACGTGGCTGGTGGCTACCACCTGGCATAGCCTAGATAGATTATCTCCATCACTGCACAAGTTCTATTGGACAGTGGTGAAATATATTATTTAAAGTCATAAAATATCCTTTAAAAATCATATTGCCTGTATCCCACAGATTTTCACATATGTTGATTTAATCATCATATTTTCTAAGTATTTTGTGCTTTTGGTTATGATTATTTCTTTAACCTATTGGTGTTTGTAAAACAGCTTTAATGAGATATAATTCACTACCATAAAACTCACCAAAAGTGTGCAAATCAGTGGTTTTTTGTACATTCAGAGTTGTGCAACCATCACCACAATCTAACCGTAGAAGATTGTCATCCCACACAAAGGCACTGCCTGCTCATTAGCAGTCACTTCCTACTCCGGGCTGCCCTCCCCGGGCCCTGGTAACACAACCCACTTGCTGTCTCTATAGACTTGTCTGTTCTGGACATTTCATAGGAACGGAATCATACAATACACAACATTCCACTACTGGCATTTTTAATGTAGCGTAATGATGTTGTAGCATATGTCAGTAAGTAATTCTTTCTTTATTGCTGACCAATATCCCATTATGTGGGTATACCACATTTGTTTGTCCCTTTATCCGATAACAGATATTTGGACTGTTTCTACTTTTTGGCTGTTACAAATAAGGTGCAAGTTTTGCATGAGCTTATGCTTTCATCTCCCTTTGCTGCCTGTCTGGGTTGTATGTTAGACATCTGAGGCATGTACCCCACGGTGGCTGCACCACTTGACGTCCCCACCAGCAGTGTGTGAGCATTCCAACTTCTTCAGAGCCTCACCAACGCTTGCTGTCGACTGTCTTTTTGTTTTAGCCACCCTTGTAGTTGTGAATTAGCATCCCATCATGGTTTTGATTTGTGTTTCTCTAACGACGACTGATACCGGGCATCCTTTCGTGGCTTAGTGGCCATTTGTATACCTTCTTTTAAAAAAAATTGAGTTGTAAGTGTCTTTATATATTCTGGATAAAAGACTTATTAGACCTGTGATTAGCAAATGTTTTCTCCCATTCTATGGGTTGTCTTTCCACACTCTTGATGATAGCATTTGATGCACAAAAGGTTTTAATTCATTATAGCAGCTAGTAACACCTTAACATATAACCCACACTCACACGTGCATTAAAAAACTTTTTCAGTTTTCTAATCTGATAGGTATAAGACAGATATACAATGGAATGACATGGTTGTTTTAATTTCCACTGTTTAATTATAATTAAGGATGAACACATTTTCTTGAAACAGCTGAGCCATATTTTTATGTGTATCGTTTTTTTACTTACATATATGTGAAAGTTAATTATGCATTGAGAAAATCCACCCTTATCACATGATTTATAAATATTTTTATGACTTGATGATTAGTATATTAATTTATTTCCATTATTTTTGACCAAAGGAGGAGGTTTTAGCTTTTTGAAGTCAAATGTACATTTGACTTTATGGTCATGAACTGTTGTATGTTGCATAACAATATGTGTTTCCCACTCACAGATTTAAAATGTACACACCAAAGATTAATTTAAGTATTTTTGAGTTCTATGTTTTTCAATTTTTGAATCTTCTGGAATTGGTTTATTATGAGGAATAAGGTAGAGATCAAGTACACATGTAATGCACACATACACACACACATATACACACACATTTAACGGAAAGAAATGGTCAGTCAGTTGTCTCAACAGTTTTATTGAATAAGTTGTTGATTTGTTCCAACTTACCTGACATGTCAGCTTCATCATACAATTAATGCTCATTTTTATTTTGTGTACTTTTTGACTCTTTGTCCAGTATGTTTCTTCTGGTATAACAATGCCAACATAAAACTATTTCAATTATTGTAGATTTATGATTATTACAATTCTTTGGGGTCCCACTCATTTCTGAATTTTCCTTGAATGCATTTCTCAAAGATTCATTAGCTTTATTATTAGATGAAGCTTCACGACGTTATTTTACCATTTCCCTCCTAACACATCTCCACGGCTGCGCATGGGTATGACAAAATTCGATGGGGAAGGCTGGGACTTGGTCAGAACAGATGGCTCACTGCAGTTCTATGTCCAGACAGGCTCCTGCCTGTGATATCTTGGAATTTTGTCATCTTCAGCATCTGCTTACTTACCTAGATTAACCTGATTTCTTAGACATGCTGGTAACCCATATCAAACCAGAAATGTCAATTATATATTTTTAAACCCTGTTTTTAAGGAGTAATTCAAAATAGTTCAATCTTTGGAATTGTGTTTTTAACTAAGGTATTTTAACTCCATTGAGAATAAAAGTGAAAACGTCTGTTTATTCAAAGACAGGATAATAATTTATTGTAATTTGGAACTGTGACTGTACAAGCATCCTTTCAGTCAGTGGTGTAGTTATTGCTCAGTGCTCATTTCCATCACTTCCCTGAGACCCTCTCTTTAGAAAGTACCAGTGAGAATGGTCATAAGTGATGGGCGTGGCCGTATGAAAAGTGAAAAGGCTACACTGGAGTAGAACCCAGCTTTACGATGGTTACTTTATTGCCAGCTCTAAATTATTTTAGGATGGGAGCTTGAATGGGTTCTTTATTCACTTGGTCTTAAATATATGTCTTACTTGAGGGTGGTTGAGTAAAAGAATCTAAATTAAAATTAGCCAATTTGAGGAGCGTGATTAAACCAAGCAGTTGTATAATTGTCAACTAACTACTATGAGTCTAGTCATTCTTGGGGCACAGTGATTAAAATGTAAAGCAGAAACACGCTCACAAAGGGTCCAAGCAATCTTCAGATTGCAGTTGATTTAAGACTAGCCTTTCAGGGTTTTTAAAAAGGGTTGAAAGCTTTAGCAGTAATTAGTGTTGCTAGGTGATGGTTTTCTGAGGTAGATGTCTCCAAAGGGCTGATGTACATATGGAGGAGGTAACAGTGGGGGAGTGTGCAAAATGATCCTTTGGATGTGGGAGTTGAAAATTAAAAGTTTGCTTCATATTGATTTTAAGGCAACATGCGTCATTCATAAAGATCAACAGTGCTGTATTTCTTCAACCTATGTGTCTTGTATGATATAGTACTTGTCCTATATCATAGTGCTACTTGTCCTGTATCATATGCAGTACCTGCCCTGTATCAGATGAGGTACTCATCCTGTATCACATGTGGTACTTGTCCTGTATCAGATGTGCTACTTGCCCTGTATCATATGCGGTACCTGCCCTGTAACATATGTGCTACTTGCCCTGTATCGTATGTGGTACGTGCCCTGTATCAGATGTAGTACTTGCCCTGTATCATATGTGGTACCTGCCCTGTATCAGATGAGGTACTTGCCCTGTATCAGATGAGGATCTTGTCCCGTATCACATGTGGTACTTGTCCTGTATCATATGTGCTACTTGCCCTGTATCATATGTGGTACCGGCCCTGTATCAGATGTAGTACTTGCCCTGTATCATATGTGGTACCTGCCCTGTATCAGATGAGGTACTTGTCCTGTATCTGTTGAGGTACTTGTGCTGTATCATATGCAGTACTGATGCTGCCCTGTAGGAAGATATTGTGGACCATCAAGGGGTTGATGCTGGTGCTCTCATTTGTTATTGCATGGCTTCTAGTTAAGTGGATCTACAGATAATATAAAAAGTTTTAAATAAAAAGTCTTACCAAATAAATGTGTCCTTAAAAGATTTTGTAAGGAACTTGCAAGTTGAAAACAATACAGTGAAGATGACCAACAAACCACAAGAAAATAGCAGATTTTACCCATTTCCTACTACTGAGTTTTTGCCATCTATACAGTAAGATAAAAAGATGACAAACTGATCAGATTTGACAAGATGTCAGCCAAGAAACTGGTAATCATCCAAACGATTATTCAAAAAATTCAAACTTCGTACCTATTATTTTAACTATAAAGTTTATTTCATGAGAATATTGTACCTAGTAATCTTTTCTTATGAATCTAATTATCAAGACATTTAAGATTTTTGTTTTATCCTCTTCATATTATGTCCAATTGTCTTGTATGTTCATAACATATTTAATATGGATGAACATCCGTGTAATAAGTAAATATCCATATATATTAAAAGATAGCCTTATTTTTTACTAACGTAGTGCATATTCAAAATATCTTCAGGTAACTATGGTAAAAGTTAAAGTTGTTATATTTGCCCTACTTGATATACTTCTTTATATTTTTAGGTTAATATTAAGTTCCTTGAAATGAATTATTTTCTCCTAGGAGACAGATAATAATTAGACTGAGGTTGGGACAAAACACAACTCCCTTGCTTTAGTTTTGATCTACAGGCACAGACACTGCACGGGAAGGGGAAGGAGAGGGGCCCGTGTCTACAGGAAGGGACACTGCACGGGAAGGGGAAGGAGAGGGGCCCGTGTCTACAGGAAGCGACACTGCACGGGAAGGGGAAGGAGAGGAGCCCGTGTCTACAGGCACAGACAATGCACGGGAAGGGGAAGGAGAGGGGCCCCTGTCTACAGGAAGGGACACTGCACGGGAAGGGGAAGGAGAGGGGCCTGTGTCTACAGGAAGGGACAATGCACGGGAAGGGGAAGGAGAGG
>CM053531.1:64798505-64903072 GCA_028646465.1 Rhinoceros unicornis | reverse complement strand
TATAAGGGAAATCTCCATTTGTAAAGGTATCTCCCTCTCTGTTTTGGGAAGAGGGGGGGATGACCTCATTTCTAGAGGCTTATCAATGTGGAAGGTGAGGCCTTAAATCTGCATAATAACCTTACTCTTGTTTACTGTGCTTTAGTGGTAATCTCCCGTAACTGACTCCCCCCACCCCCAACATCCTCCTTTGTCGTTGGCTGAACATGGTATTTAAGACGAGAATTTCTGCTATTGTGTTGAGAAACGCAGTGTCCCTGCTTTCTCCCATGTATACATGTTATTAAACTTGGTATTATTTTCTCCTGCTAACCTGTCTTGTTGATTATTTGGCCAGCCATAAAAACCTTAAGGAAAAGGGCAGAGGGAGATTCTCCCTCTTCCCCCACAAGACAACAGACGACAAATATCGAAAAAGAAAATAGAAATGAACGAAGTTCACCAGCAACCACAACTCTATAAATACATCACGGTCTTTACTTAAGACATGAGGATTGCTGAGTAAATGGAGACCCCGAGCCAGTAGGTAGTGTTTACACTGTCTCCCGTAAGGACAGGTTTTCAAGGAGATTTGCTGGGGCTCGGAGTGGCTCGCACCAGGTCAGGGGTCCCTCTGGCATCGAGCTGCAAACACCACATGCTAGGCCTGTCAGCAGGGTCTACACAGCCCGTCACCAGGGTCTACACAGCCTGTCACCGGGGTCTACACAGCCCCTCACCAGGATCTACACTGTTTTGGTTTTTTTTTTTTTTTGCCTCAGCGTGACAGGTGTTATTCTTACAGAAACAATGAGGCGATTCTGAAGGAAACTGCAAAGCGGACAAAGAGAAGAGGCTCCAGGCAGTGCAAGACTGCAGAGTGGCAGAAAGGGTGACTCCCCAAGAGAAGATCCAGCGGTTGAAGGGCGGCTGTGCACGGTGGCTTGGTCAGTGGCCTGAGCCTGCCGGCCCCCTGAGGCCGTGTCTGGTGGGCTGACTGGTCTCCTCCAGGCCCGTGCTTACGTCTGTGCACAGCTCAGGTTCCTGCCACAGCCTACCCGCCTTACGTGTCCCCCAGACACCAGGCAGCTGCGGTGAGTGACGCTCTCACAGAGGTCGAAGGACAGAAGCCAGCACGGAGGTGAGGGCTTTACATCCCCAGGAGATTCCTCCTGTGAGGGGTGTGGCCAGGGGAGCTATCCCCATCCCGTCCAATCCCATCCCTTCCCGGCTTGTAAGCTGAGCGGCCCTCCCAGAACATCTGGTCCTGTCCACACGTCCAGATGACATTTGATCCACGCCGGAAGGTCCTTAATCTTTGGTCCCGTCCAGTCTCACGGACGTTTTCCACAGGTCAGAATGTCTGCTAATAGAGCAGCCTCGTTTGCTCTGGGGATCAAACGTGGGGAAAAATCTTTGCAAAACTGCACGCCTTTGCTGTAAACAAAGTAAAGAAAGACAGGCTGTAGAAATAATTTTAACAAGTAGAACTGGAAATGTACTCGCTAATTCTTTGACAGAATATACATGTAATGAAATGGTGTGTGTCTTCATCTAAAAGTCTCTGGATGCTTTATTAGGGAGCAGTTTTGAAATATGACTAGAGTAACTTTTCTCCGAATGAGGTCAGGTTGTCTGCTGTGAATATCTGCTGTTTACAGAGAAAATTCCCGTCTCCGGGTGTGGATATGGAGGTGGCCGGCTGTGACACTCCAGAAGGTGGACTCTGAAGTCCTGGGACAGGAGGGTCCGTCTGGCCCTTGAGGCCATGGTCGTAGGATCCATGCCTGTTGTGCTGCATTGGCCCCAGTGCCCCAGGCGGGTATGACTCCCCCTGGACATTCTCTGTGAGCACTGATACTCCAGAGGGACTGAGAACGTTGTCAGAGGCGATGATCCTATCCCGAGGGATGATATAATTTTCCAGGTCCCTTGGTGCAGACAGAGTCTTCGCTATTGGGAAACGCACCGGACAACCCTATTGGTCAGGGATGGCAGCACCCCAGACTTGCCTCTCCCCAATATGGTCAACACAGGCCTTCAAAGACACTAAAAGTACACAAAACAAACACAGGAAAAAAACATAATTTCTGAAATATGTTCTGTTTCATCTTGAAACAATATTTTCAATAAGTTGAGCAACATATCTTTGTGGTTAATTTCATGTTCTAGGCCCCACAGCTGCAGCCTGGAGGATAAGGATTTGAACCTCCTCCCGTCTTTGGGAACTGCAGTCTCCACCTCCAAGATTATCATTAATCATCTGTTGCTGTCTCCTGGCACCGATGTCTGGATTCTGTGGAATTATCTTTCTCAGATCGTAGTCCAGCACCGTTTATCTCCACCACCTCCACTCACAGGAGTGCATCCTGGATCTCAGGCCAACAAAAGACAGCTGAGGCCTTGCCCTACACCTCAGCTCACCTTCTCCCTCATCCTTCCTTCTCCTTCCCTCCCCCTGCAGGCAGGCTGTCACCACAGCCGAGGGGCCGAGGTGGAGGTGGGCGTCTCTGGGAGCTTGGAGGCGCGGGAGGACAGAGCATATCACTAGGTGTGTGGAGGGTTGTGGGAGCCAGGCTCTCAGAGTTGAAGCAGTTACAGAGACCAAATGGAGACAGCTAGAAGGAAGCCTGAGGTTCTGGATTGAAAGAGAGTTGTCAGAATGGACTCACCTGTACATGTATGTTATATGTTATCTATAACATAGTGTATAACATAGATGTAGACATGTCTCTCTCTCTGTGTCTGTGCAAGTGTGTGCACACACACATGTGGACACATACACTCATGCACACACACACAAACCCCCCACTTCTGCCACTGGCAGGGCCGAGAAGCAGTCACACCCAAGCAGCAACCGGCATGCTGAGCACTGAGAGCTTGATTTCTAGCATCAGGCTCCCCTTGGGGAAGCAGGGCTCCCGGGAGAGGTGGCTGGGCCCAGAGCAGGCATGAGAGGAGGGGAGACGTGGCTGGAATGTCCGTTGGGGACAGTGGATGAGCAAATGCTCAGAGAGGGATGGGGACATTCCAGAGAGCACGGGAGCCCCGTCAGCCTACAGTGGCTGTCATCACAGACTACCACCAACAGGGGGGCGCACCCGAGAACATACACTCGCACACACGCACACTCACATGTGCACACTCACCTGCGCACACACACACTCACATGTGCACACACACTCTCGTTCACGTGTGCACTCACATACGTGCACACGCACACACTCACCTGTGTGCACACACTCTCACTCACATGTGCACACTCACTCTCACTCACATGTGCACGCTCACCTGTGCACACACACTCACACTCACACCTTCACCGGCGCAGCCCCAGGGCAGAAGTTTGAGAACGTGGTGCTGACTCCCTGGTGACTTTGCCGGCGGCTGACCTTGGACAAGCTACTGTCGCTCTGGGAACCTCATTCCTCGTCTGTGAAGTGCGGGTGGCACCAGTGCCAACCCCTCATGGTGTTCTTGGTGAGGATTAAATGACTTAGGACACAAAACACACTTAGGAAAAGCACCTAAGGCATAGTCAGCACTCGGTCAGCCTCTCCGAGCTTCAATGGAACTTCGAGTGCTTCCCATGAGCATTCATTTACTTAATTTATGGGACAAATAGTTACTGAGTGCCAAAAACTTTTCAGAGTGCTGGAAATATAGTAGGTTAAAGAAAAAAACAAAAATCCCTACTTTCATGGAGGGAGCAGACAAAACAAAATGAATTTGTAAAATGAATGTTTTGTGAGAGAGAAAAATGACGGCTAAAATCGAGGGAGGCAATGTGTGCGGACGTCCACTTTGCAGTGGGGTGATCAGAAATCCTTCCGAGAGTCGATACTCGGCACACACCTCAGGCAGGTAAGGGAGCATCCATGAGATTAACCGGGGAGGGCGGCCGAGACGGAGGAGGGAGCTGCGGAGATGCCGAGTCAGGACAGGACGCGGTGGGGGCGCGGGGACCAGAGGACCCAGTCAAGTGCAGGGGGCGGGGTGCGGGGGAGGGGCCCCTGGGGGAGCGCCCCGGGGGGAGGGGGGGCCCCGAGGGGAGGGGCCCGAGGGCTGCGGGAAGGCACCACCTGGACCCCGTGGTCCCCAGTAGTCCATCCTTTTCTCCCATTTCCGCGTCTTCTCAAGACCTGTCTTCCCGCCACAGCTGAGCCGGTCAGAGCTCGGAGCCGCCCTGCTGGTGGCCAGGGTGACCTGGGCACCATAAAATGGAGATGTTACCAACCGTGCCTGGTGCTTCTGTGTGGCTGAGGCGTGTGGTTACTGCCTTGCCCAGAACAGGGCTGGGCGCACAGACGCTGTCCTCAGCTGTGGTTGGAGCAGGGGCGGAGGCACCTCCGCTAAACGCCTGACCCGGCCCGGAGCGCGCTGCAGGGGCTCTGGCCGTGCGCCTGAGAACCAGAGAGGAGCTGTGAGCCGGGAAAATAAGACGGCGGGACGCTGGCATTTCGCTTCCTTCTCCTACGTGAAAATAGAAACGTGATCGACAGATGCCGGGTGTTAACAGAACGGCGTTTGATGTGGGGTCTGGAAGCGAGTGGAAGGCCAGGATGACCTGCCAGCTTCCTGCCTGCGGTGAACGGACGTCTCCTCCCGATGATTGTCTGCAATGCTGGATTTAAATGCTCTGGATAGCTCTGTTTTGTTTTAGCGTAGCGGGACCGGAGTGTGAGACCTGCAGGTTGATGTTTTGGTCCACAGGGTTGTGGGTGATGAGAAGCTCACCAAGAGCGGCCGCAAGGGCCGCTGCTGCCGCTTAGCTTCAGTGCCCGAGGTTTGTGCGTACGCTGCTGACCACTTTGCTGCACGTTGGACCCAATATGTCGGGGGGTATTTACTAGAGTTTCCCCTGCTTCTGTTCATGTGTCCTGTTGTGGAACCTCCACACAGGCTGAAATCAATTCCTAAATTTAATTAGAAAACGAAGACATTAAATTCCATTCAAATGAAGACTAAGACAAGAGACTCACTTTGTGGCCTGAAAGGACTAGAAACACAGAGGAGGAGCTACACAGGTGTCCCCAGGGCAGGCACCGCCCGGTGGGTAACATGGCAGAGGAAGCACAGAGGTCGACACCAACTTCCAGAGAGGAACCGAAACCGCTCGGAAAAAATTCGTCCAAGAGGTTCATCTTAGGCTGGAACGTAAAGATGGAAGATGATTTTCAGAGACGGCAGGTGAATAACGAAGAACACATTTTGTCCTGGATTATGGTGAGAGTTGAATTGGCTACATTTTGTGTTGGTGTCAGCAAAGCTTGTGGCATCTGAGGGACACGGATGTCGTGTGGAGAAACATCCTGTGGTGAACGGGCTTTTCGTGCACTTCCACCAGGATTGACTGACTAATTGTGGACATGTACCGGGGAGGTGCAGGAGATGGCAAGCGCGACTTCTGCTCCTCTATTTCTAATGCTTCTGCAGGTACGGCCCTCTTCAAACTTGTTCATGGGTTTGGGGAGATGATCCGGTTCTCAACAGTTGAAAAAGTGCTTCCACTTTTCCCTCATCCCTATGTCCACTCCAGCCCTCCTCTCTGACCAGCACCTGCCTGGTGGAGTCGAGCCCTGAGCCATGGTGGGCACTGTCCTTTCTGAGCCCGTCAGGATTGGGGCCAGGGTTAGGGCTCTTGGTAGAACAGAGGTGGAGAAAATTCAACCCAGGGGAGCCCCTGACTGGACACAGCTGGCCTCAGCCCCTGACTGGACACCGGCTGGCCTCAATTGTTCAGTCTCCGTGGACAGGAGTCGATGAAGACAGGAGAGGAGGGACTTCCTGGCTTTCCTATCACCAGCCCAAGGGGGCCTTCTGCCTCTTTCCTCATTGCAGACACCACCCAACTTACACCAAAAAAGGGAGCGATTAGAAATAACAAGCCCCTCATGAACAGAGGTGGAGGGAGAGCCACCTGTGACATCACAATATGTGATTATTATATTGTTATATTATGTTATATTATATTATGTTATATTATATTATATTATATTATGTTATGTTATGTTATGTTATGTTATATTATATTGTTATGTTATATTATATTATGTTATGTTATATTATATTATGTTATATTATGTTATAGTATATTATGTTATGCTATATTATATTATGTTATGTTATGTTATGTTATGTTACATTATATTATGTTATGTTATATTATATTATATTATATTATATTATATTATGCTGTGTGTGTATGTCGCAGTTTATACTACAGATATATAGACAGATAGCATTTCACACACTATTTTATAGTCGCATTTTTGGTAACAGTCCCTTCTTTACAGACCAACGTATTTGTATCTCGTCTGACATCAACATCTGCCCCGTAATAATCTAAAGCGAATCACCTGTATAATTACCAGTTTTCTGATAGTCACATTGAAAAAGTAGGAAGAAGCAGGTGGATTAATTTTAATAATATATTTTAATCCAATGTTCAAAAGTCTTATCATTTAAGTGTACGATGGACGCGAGCATGTCCTCTAGATCCTTAAATTGTCTGAAATCTGATGCTTCTTGAACATCTCCACCTGGATGCACAGGCAGCTGGGGGCTGCCGTGCCGTGCTGTGCAAATCTGGATAATTCCACTTTCCCCCAAGGAGCCTCCAGGAGCCTTGCGTCTGAGTGTTGTGAACCTGAGGCCCGAACAAGGACAAAGTGCTGCCCCTCCAGAAAGGACAGGGTCCAGGCGGCTGACCTCCCAGGACGGGGCCACGGGGGGATTATGTCTCTGCTGCTGGCAGGGGGCCGTTTAGTGGTGGCCATGCGAGGAAGCCTGTCCTCTTGGGTCCTTGCACAGCCTCTGCTCCTCCCGCCATGGACAGTCCACCTGAGGGCCCATTTCACAAGCATTGAGTCCACACAGAGAGGGGCTGGTGAGCGCTCCTGTCTTCCTGCTCGTCAGCTGCCTGTGCAGAGCGTGCTCTCTGGGGACACTGTGTGAGACCAAAGTCTCCACCCTGGTACCCGTTTCACTAGGTCCACCCTCTTACCCCCTCCTGAACGTCTCTGTGGCCGGCCTCCCAATATTGATTCTTCTAAGCCCTCCACCACTGCCCAGGAGCAGGTACATTCCTCCTTGGGTAATTTCTTCCCCACAGGAGGGTCTCCCTTCCACACTGTCCTTCGGGCAGTGCTCGAGTGAGGCTGCAGTGCAGTAGCTGTGCATTTCCAGCTTTCCCAACATACTAAGCTCACCCATTTGGAAACCAATGCTGATTTTTACTTCCTGTGTTAGTTGAGGATAGAAAGCCCACCAGGGGACACAGGTGCATGTTGGTAGAGAGGTGTTATTGCAAAGAGGGGTAGGATTTGGGTCACCCATCCATGGCACTCCCTTGTGCTCCATGGACCTGCTCTTGCCCGTTCCTGAATATGTAACTTCCCTCATGAAATGTGCTGCTTCTCTGTCTACCCAGGCTCGTAACTGGGGCTCTGATAGCACCCATCTCGTGATTGGCATTTCTGTCTCAAAATTACTTGATTGCCGGTGACCAGGTGCCAAGTATGGACTAGGACTAGCTTTTCAAACAGTGAACAACTCTCTCCTGCACAAGGCTGGGCTTCACCCACGTACACAGGGAATATCCTTTAGGGCCAGAGCCTGCACACTGTATCTTTGCTCAGCACAGACCCTTCTGTATAATCACAGCTTTTTTGTGCACGGCTCATGCAGAGGGACGACGTGCACCCGAGCCCAGGAGTAATTAATATATTAACGGTTTCCATAGACTGATAATGTGGTTTTGGGTAAACTATGGGGAACCTGTTAAGATTTCTGCTTAGGGAACCTGGACACTTTCACAAGGGGCTAGTGAATATGACCATTAGACTCAGATGAAAATAGTCAGAAAGGCAGAGACAGAATCAGAGAGGAAAACGCCCAGCCTGACGTTCGCAGTATCTGACTAATAGTTAGCAATCAGTTTTCTTCTCATTTCACTTTGCTTTTTAATCTTCAAAACAAGTAATAAATTTAATCTTTTGAATAAAGTGAATATATTATTATTAGTATAAAGTTTCAAGCTCACCAGTTACAGATTAAAACAACAACAACAACAACAACCACCACCTGGGGCAGCTCTCCCAGGGGCTCCTGGAGGCGAGAGCTGCACGTTGCCTGTGGCACCTTCACCAGCTCCCTGTGTCCTGCTGACGCCCGGTACTTGTGGTACAGAGGTAGCTATCAGCTTCACCTCCTTGGGAAAACAGCATTTGCAAGAGGGAAAGGACGTCTGTTAAGGACTGGCGTGGGGTGGTGGCTGGCTCCTGAAAATATGTGTTGAATTTTTCATAAGGCTCACAGTCAGAGCAATGAGAAATTTAACAAGCTCTGCAGACCCGGTCGGAGCACTGGGATAATCAAAGGAAACGAAGGTTTCTCCTATGTGCTCCTAGATTCCTCTGCAGAAAACCTTGATGGCAGCCCCGGTGGAGCAAAGTACCTGCACACCGACCTTGACCCCCAGCCAGGCTGGGCCGGTCCCTGATTTCCAAGAATGTAATCGGTTCATTTTATTGTAATCGGTTTATTTTATTGTTTTGAATTTTGTTTACTGCCTTTGTCGCTGTGTTTACACATATCTGGGTGAGTGAGCATGTGTGTTACTGCACGTGTGTCTGGCACATTCAATTTGTATTCAGATTGGCTCACGGACACAAGCTCGTGATGGGGAGAATTATAAAGAAAAATAGAAGCAGTCATTAGCCTTCTTATCTTCTCTGTTTTTTTCAACAAGCCTCCTATTTTCTGTCAACCAATTTATCTCTACTTGGAGGAGTTAATAAACATTTCAAAGATGCAGAAAAGTAGAGAGAGTCTTTGAATACCCACTGCAAAGCTTTAACAAAAGAGTACAGCCAAGTGTGTTTACCTCTGAACAGTTTTTAAGACATAAAATAGCTTCCAGAGATGAGTCTTGCTCGTTTTCAGCTCTTAGCCACTCAATTCCCTCCTTCTTATTCCCCAGTTTTAACAACTATTCTGAAAATAGGGTGTTTCCTTCTGCACCTTGCTTCTTTCTCCCCAGTTGGGAGATTTATTCATTGATAAGAAGATCCAGTAGTTCATTGATTGTAACTGTCATCAGAACTTCACAGCACATAAACCATGCGCAATTCATCCATTCTCTGTCTCTGGGTTTGGGATGTGTCTGCTTTTCATCACTTCGGACAAAGCTGCAGTGGGTATTCTGGTTTCCGTCTCCTTCACACTTTGTGCACGTTTCTCCAGGACAGTTGTGGTGTTGTGGCATTGTGTGCCAACACGTGTTTCCATTGTTGAGATAATGACACCTCAGCCTCCACCTTTGGGCTGCCTGGAGGGTGTGGATTCGAGGTGGGATGAATGCGAGGTGGGATGGACACCAGGATGAGATGGAGGCGAGGGTGGGGTGGATGTAGGATGGGATGGATACCAGATTGGGTGGATGTGAGGATGGGATGGATACCAGGTTGGGTGGATGTGAGGATGAGATGGATAAGATGATGGGATGGATACCAGGTTGGGTGGATGTGAGGATGGGATGGATAAGAAGATGGGATGGATACCAGGTTGGGTGGATGTGAGGATGAGATGGATAAGAAGATGGGATGGATACCAGGTTGGGTAGATGTGAGGATGGGATGGAGGCGAGGGTGGGGTGGCTGTGAGGATGGGATAGATAAGAAGATGGGATGGATACCAGGTTGGGTTGGATGTGAGGATGGGATGGGTGTGAGTGTAGGAGGCAGGGGCTTTACGCCTGGAGCAGCTGTTCCTTTTTTTTGCAGAGTGCCCAGCAAGCTCTACCATTTTCATTAACCACAGTATAAAACAAGTTTGGGAAGCATTACTGTGGGGTGTAAGTTTATAAGACTAATGCCTAAGTCTGAGGATACCTGTACCTTCACTTTCCCAGGATATCTCCAGGGAGATAGCAGAGGGATAGGCTAGGATGAGCCCTGTGGTACTTGATGAAATAGGAGACATTGGTATGAACTTACGGTTTACTAATAGACTTAGAGATTCATAGATATGGAATCAGACATAGATGTGTGCATGTGTACAAATGCATATATTTCTATTGCTGTCCCCAAAACGCCCTAGAAGCAAGGGTTCCAAAACATAAGGAAGTACGCAAAAATATGGGGCATGTTGAAGGATGCAGGACCCACCTCCAAAGGCTCCCACAGCTGCTGCTTCACCTGAAACTCTCTTGAAGGCGTTGCATCCTATGAAGGCATCATCAGGCATAGGATGCTAGAATAAGCATATTTCTCACAACTGAACCATATTCTACTGTCTAAAATTGACACCATAAATAAAAGTTATGAATATTCATTTTTCATTTATTCATACATTTATGTAATTATCTATTATTTAGTGTTTGTCTCTGATTTCTCAGGTACTGTTGTAAAGATGAATAAATTCTAGCACCTGCCACCAAGAACTATATAAATACTTAATTACAGTGCAGCCAGGGAAGGCCTGGTAACAACTACTGCATTCAGTGGGGACATTTACCCTTACCTGGAACAGGAAACTTCCTGAAAAATACACCATCAGACTTGAGCATCCTTTTTCTCATCAATTTGCCAATAAAATATTACACGGGAAAACAGAGATGTACTAAAGCTTTACAGATAAACACATAAAATCGATATCTACTAATGGCCTGTGTTCTGTCCTCTCTACACTCCAGCTCAGAAGTTACAAATGTCACCTAGTGTCACTGATTGTCACTCTTCTGTGGCCAAAGCTTTCTCCTGGGAGAAGCTTCTGCAAGAGACATATTTCCCTGAGGTGCACAAAGTGAGCTGCCGGGCTTGACCGCCATTTCTGTGAACACACTTCACTTGACACAGACGCCAGGAGTGGGCGGGCGGCTAGAGAGACAGAATATCTCTCACTTTTTGTCTAAATGAAAACTCTTTTCAGGGCTGGCCCGGTGGGACAATGGTTAAGTGCGCGTGCTCTGCTTCAGCAGCCTGGGATTCGCAGGTTCAGATCCTGGGTGCACACCTACGCACCACTTGTCAACCCATGCTGTGGCAGCATCACATATAAAGTGGAGGAAGATGGGCACGAATGTTAGCCCAGGGCCAGTCTTCCTCAGCAAAAAGAGGAGGATTGGCAATGGATGTTAGCTCAGGGCTGATCTTCCTTACAAACAAAAAAGAAAACTCTTTTCTCTCTCACTTTTTTTTGTTGTTAAATCATTTTTTTCTCTTCAAGAATATAGGCTAACCAATAACAAGAACTAACAAGTAAATTCCACACCAATACAGTCACTGTGAGTGACTACTATCATAAGAATAAACCCACAGTTAATAGTTGTAACTCCTAAAATTATAATGATCACATTGTCGGGTTCTGTGTCTGTTGGATGAGATACTTTATTAACTATTTGTGTAGTTAGTGAACGCTTAGTGTTCTTTTGTACCCAGGATTGATACCTGAATAAAGAAAGTTGAAATGGACCTATTGGTTTCTCATGTAGTTCCTAGTTCAATAAGAAAAACACAGGGGAAAATGAAGGTTTATACAGCTCAATGAACTTTGAGTGCAGAATGTTGATGTAAACAGTGAGAGGACTTTCAAAAAAGAGAGTGTGCTGTCGTCATAAAGATACAATCTTAGCATCTTGACTTTACATGGATTCTAGTCTGTCCATAATAAATAGCACTTAATAGGCTGTCCACGTGTAATGACCTTTACCACATACAGAAGTAAGTCTGACTGAATAAAAATAAATCTCAACCTAGGAGAATTTTTGATGGTGAAATATGTTATTATGAAGGTCTCATCATAAAAATATTGATTGAAATATTTGCTGGTACTCACCAAATATGTAATTAGCCTTAACCTATTTGGTTTATAAGATCACAGTGTATCATCAGAGCATTTAGTAGATTATGACATCTCAATAGTAATTCTGAAAGAATTTTTTATTTTATAATTTTTATTTATTAATTAATTAAATATTTTTTATTTTACAACAAATTTATTTTGCTATATTGGCTTTATATACTGACCCAAAATTGCTTGGAATAGAAAATGTCTATAACATCAAAAGTAGCAAAACCAGACAATATTCAGCCATTTTAGGCCAAACCAGTTAACCCTCAGCAAGATTATGTTAAAGAGAGTAAAGAAAACACAAATTCATAATAAAAACAAGGAGACCAGTGACATCGCTATAGATTCTACAGACATTAAAAAGATAAAAAGAGAATCTTATGAAAAACTCTATGACAATTAATTTGAAAATGTAGAATGAATTTGATATGAAAATCTATTGAAAAACACAACTTACAGAAACTGAAACAATAAAAACATCCCCCAAATTTGTGTGGTATGATATGTACTACATAAATTTAATGTAATTTTAATGCGTACATACACACAAAATCTCCTAGCCCAAATGGCTTTCCTGATGAATAATTCCAAGTTTAAAGAAAAAATATTGCTAGCATTTTATAAACTCGTCTAGAGGATTAGATTAGTTTATGAATTTAGACTAATACATAGAGAGAGACATGGCATGTACATGACCTAGAGACTCAGCACGGTTGAGGCATTAGGTCTCCCAGTTGATCTGTAGATTCAAAACAATTACATTCCACGCAGAAAGGCTTTTTGGGGGGCAAAGGAGTGAATTGGACAGAACTTCCAATACTTACTGAAATACCTCATGATCATGAGCAGAAAACTGTGTGCTACTCCCTAAAATGCATTTTCCATGATTTTTTTTCTCTTATGCTTGTAGTATAGTACCGAAGCTTGTTTTAATACAGAGTTTTTTTTTCCTGTATTTTCAGTTAATTTTGGTTATTTTTAAAAATTTCAATTGAATTGAAACTCATTTCACAATTTAAAAAACCCAACATAAATTCAGAATGTATTTTAAAGACATTTTAATCAGTTAAGAAATGTTAGTTTATTCAATAAATGTAATTGGAATGATCGTATTTCAATTTGTGTGTCCAGGTCCCCAGGACCACCCTCAGGACGATTCACTGGAAGGACCACAGGACTCAGAACCTCATACTCACAGCCATGGATTACAATATCAAAAGGCTGAAGGTTAAAGTCCACAGAGGGAGCAGGTGCACGGACAAAGTCCAGGAGGGACCAGCGGGAGCTCTAGGTGGCTCTCCCAGTGGAACCTCAGGTCACATGTGTGTATATATACTATATATTATTTTTATGATGCCTCTGGAATGAAACATTTTTCCACTAGCACATAGAATTAATGAGATGATAAATTTAAAGCACATTTTTGCTAACTGTGGGTTCGTTTCCCTTCATCTTTCTCATCTCTCTTGTAACATTCTTTATTTTAGTTTACAAGTACCTCTTCCCTGGATTTTTTGTTGCTGTTGTTTTAAAGTCACAAGTAAACACATTGGGCATAAGAAATACAATTATACGTCTCAGTTTACATGTAGCGTTTCTTGGCTTTATCTTTTTATTACTGTCCGTTTCCCCGAAAATCTTGCTTATAATTTGCAATATGCTACATTCTAAGTCAATTAAACTTTGTGGGTTTATATTCAGATTACTTTGCTTTGGCTTCAAATCTCTGCGTAACTTCTTTACTCTACTCTGTGTGTTCAGAGGCCACAGTTTCTCCCTGCCTTAATTCCAGAGGGTAGCCTGGGATATATTTCCTCAAAAACACTGAAATTCACATCCTGAGTTTGTTTCCTGTGAGTTCTCCTCCAGTTGAGCCCCCCCGAATTCTTTCCTTTACTCCAGTCATGGATTCCACCCAAACCCCATGTTCTCACTGCTTTTCATAAAGAGGCTGAGAAGTGTATGATGTAACAAAAAGTTAGCATCTCCATTTATTTGCTAAATGTGCACTAAGTTTGGACCATAAAAAGCACAGGGCCCTGAGATTTGGACAAGGGTTTACGAAGCTGTTTGGAGAGATTCCATGTTCTCAATTCAGCGTCTCTGTGTCCTAAATGAAGAAAGCAAACACAGCGGACTTTAAAAGCCACCATCTACTTTCCCGCCATGTACACACGTGCCTGTTTATGTAACAGTTTGTTCTGGGAAAGGCTGAGTTTCTTTTCACCAGCAAATACTCTGTGATTACATCTCACTTCACTTCTTACTATGCCTGCCCCCAAATCCACGCTAACCGCCCTATTTTCTCTTAATTCTCTCAATTTTGTCAGCTGTTTCTCACCTCCAGTTCTGTAATTTTCTCCAGTGACCTGTCTATCTATGGTGGTTGATCTAATCCCACTTTTCCTGTGTATTTTGAGTTAGATACTTTGCCTGCTGGGGCCCTGACCTAGCCCAACCCCTTCCAGGTTCTCTGATGGTGTCTACTCAGCAGTTAGTGATTTCTGTTACATGGCAGATGGAGTAACAGAGACAATGTATCCTCTTCTGCAACAAATTAAAAGCCGGATGAAATACATCAAACAGGAGTTCAGATACTGTGTATCAGGAGCTGCAGGACAGCGGAACTAAGAGAAGAGGAACAGTGATGAGAGCATCACAAGAGCTGCAGCTGACAGCCTGGAGGGGTCACCAGGTCATAGCACGGGGTCCGAGGGAAGCCCCAGGATGACCCTGGGTCCAGCAGATGGAGCTGGCTGTCCAGTGGGTGTCTCAGGTGGAATGCCGGAGACGAGAGAACCGCACAGAAGGGGAGCTCCAGAGGGTGGCAGAGAGCCCCGCTCCAGGGGAAAGCCCAGGACGTCAGCATTCATGTGTGAGGTGGGGTGAGTGTGCCCCAAAGGAGCTGGTCATATGGATGGGAGGAGTTTCCAAGGTCACCAGCCAGAGGAAAAACCCTTGTAACTCACAGGAACTTGGGAAAAATGGTCAGAAAAGCAGTGCTTCAAGAACGGGGCAAAACAACCTGCTCTGATGCCACCTCACAAGCATCAAGAATCAGAACAAAGTGAGCCCAAGGGACTCTGTGTCTCAGAACAAAGCTCAGAATAGTTACAGGAGTCAAAAATATTCAAGACCCAACGAAAATAAAATTGACAGTGTCTGGCATCCAATAACAATTGCCAGGCATGCAGAGAAGTGGAACAACCCAACGTACAACGATGATGAAAATCCGTGAGCAGAAATAGATGCAGAAACATCACCGATGATCATAGAAATAGTAGAGGAGGACAATAAAAACAGTCATGGACACCATATATTTGTTCACGTTGCTAAAGAAAAGCATCAGCACGCTAGGGAGACAACTAGACTGTATTTTTAAAAACCCAAATCAAACCTCTAAACATGAAAACTAAAATATCTGAGGTGAAACAGCCTCTGGATGTGATTAATAGAAGATTAGACACTGCAGAAGAAAAGATTCATAAATTTAAAGATACAGCAAATAAACTAGACAAATTAGCACTCAGAAAGGAAAATACTGGAAAAAATTAAAAAATAAAAATGAACCCAGCACTAGTGAGCTGTGAAATAACTACCTATCACTTACTAAATGTGATATGAGTCCTGGAAAGAGAGAGCAGAGAGGGCAGGAAAGAAAAAATAGTTGAAAAAACCAGTGCCAAAATTTCCAAATATGATGGGAAACAACTAAATCCAAGCTCAAGAAACATGAAGAAAAGTACACGAAGACACATCATAATAAAATTGTTTGAATCCAATTATAAAGAGAAAATCTGGTGGATTTTTGGCACAGTTCTTTGTCAAAAGCATCTGACTAGGAAGTTGGTGGTCTTTTGCTGTACAAAATACTTTGGCTCAAGACCCGGAAGAAGAGGATTTGCTCCGTGATTGTCTGAGACAGGGCTTTCTCCTTCTCCTTCCCGTGGGCAGGGGTGGGGGTCACCACATAGAAGCATCACAGGAGATCTTCAGCCCCTAACATAGGGACCAGAGAGAGAATGCAGATGTCTCGTGGGTTCTCGGCCTCCGTCAGTCTCACGCTGTGAAGAGCCCACCTCACCAGCCTCACCAAGAACCTGAGCTTACCCTAAACTAGGACACACTTGGACTTCACAACTTTGAACAGTCGGTTTACTTTCCATTGGTGACTTCTGTGCAGGTTGCCTGAGAATGATTGCGTTTTCCCAAGTGAGTGACCTTGTGTTCCTCCATATGGATGATTGGTGATGGAATAAGCCTGTGCCTCACTCCACTCTCAAACCCTAGATGAAGATGTGAAACAGTGAACCTGAGTCCTGCCTCCCAAGAAAACGTTCCTGAGAAGCCCTCCCATGCCAGCTGCTGGCTGCCCTGTTCTGGATGGGAGAGAGCGGCCAGACGAGCCAGCACATTCCATCATTTCCAGCCTGTGTTCCCATCCATGTTGATTCTCTGGTCTCAGGTAGTTTGACAGGGACAAATGGGGACTATATTCTGCCAGGGAAGGCAGGACACTACCAGTCATAGCAGCATTGTTTTGAACTGGCCGCTTGCTATTTTAGATATATCAACACACATTAAATGCCTTCCCTACTTAATGCAATCTTCATGCAATACTCGTGGGTTCACGGGGTTTGAGATGTGTGTTTACAGAAACTGACAGATCATTAATCCAAGATTCTCTCTCGGCTTGACCTCGGTTACAGGTCCCATGACAGCAATTTCTCAGGACTCTGGCTCCTCGTCAGGATGTCCCGTTTGCTTGTCTAGGTGATGGCATTTAATAAACTCCTCAGTAATAACCTACTGAAACCAACTTTAGTCAACAATGTGATCTGTGATCTTGTAGAAATGACGAGTTTTTGATGCCAAAATCTAGAAATATGCCCTTCAATTTTGCCTCTCCATGAGTAATATTTATTTGACTATCAACTCCTACACTAGTGCTTGATGCACATTATGGTGATTTCTCTTCACAAATGGCTAGAGTTGGTTGGTTATGCTGCCTGCAGCATAGAACATATTTTATTAAAACTTTTTTTAAGCAGTTGTAGGTTCCCAGCAACATTGAGGGAACGGTACAGAGATTTCCCATATACCCTCTGCCCCAACTCATGCAGAGCTTCTCCCACTAACAACATCCCCACCGGGGTGGGACGTTTGTTACAATAAACCTACACTGATACGTCACTATCACCCAAAGTCCACAGTTTCCATCAGGGTTCCCTCTTGGTGTCATATGTTCTGTGGGTTTGAACATGTGTGATGGCATGTATCCACCATTATGGTATCATACAGAATGGTCTCACTGCCCCAAACATCCTCTGTGCTTCATCCCAACCTCTCCACCCCCGGCAACCACTGATCTTTTTACTGTCTCCATAGTTTTGCCTTTTCCAGAATGTCATATAGGTGGAATCGTACAGTATGTAGCCTTTTCAGATTGGCTTCTTTCATTTAGTAATATGCATTTAAGATTCCTCCATGTCTTTTCATGAGTAGATAGCTCTTTTATTTATAGCGATAAATAATACTCCATTGCCTGGATGAAGCAGTTTATCCATTCATCTACTGAAGGACAATTTGGTTGCTTCCATGTTTTGACAATTATCAATAAAGCCACTATAAACATCCGTGTGAGGGTTTTTGTGTAGCTATAAGTTTTCAGCTCCTTTGGGTAAATACCAAGGAGTGTGATTACTGAATCATACGGTAGGAGTATGTTTAGTTTTGTAAGAAGCTGCCAAGCTGTCTTCCAAAGTGACTGCACCATTTTGCATT
Source organism: Rhinoceros unicornis (assembly GCA_028646465.1). Lineage (NCBI taxonomy): Eukaryota > Metazoa > Chordata > Mammalia > Perissodactyla > Rhinocerotidae > Rhinoceros > Rhinoceros unicornis. Next base: position 64,885,456 of record CM053531.1, on the reverse strand, counting down.
CCCACCAGCGATGAATGAGAGTTTCTGTTGCTCCACATCCTGGCCAGCACTTAATGTTGAAACTGTTCCAGATTTTGGCCATTCTCACAGGAGTACAGTGGTATCTCGTTGTTTTCATTTGCATTTCCCTGATGAAATATGATGGGAGCATCTTTTTTATGCTTATTTATCATCTGTATATTTGCTTTGGTAAGGTTCCTGTTAAAGTCTTTGACTCATTTTTTAATAGGGTTGTTTCTTACTATTGAGTTTTAAGAGCTCTTTTTATATTTTGGATAACAGTTCTTTATCAGATGTATCTTTTGCAAATAATTTCTCCCAGTCTGTGTCTTGTCTTATTATCTTGGCATTATCTTTTGCAAAAGAAAAATTTTTAATTTTAATGAAGCCCACCTTATCAATTGTTTCTTTCATGGATCATGCTTTTCGTGTTTTATCTAAAAAATCATCCCCATACCCAAGGTCACCTAGGTTTTCTCCAATGTTATCTTTTAGGAGTTTCATAGTTTTGCATTTTACACCTAGTTTTGTGATCCATTTTGAGTTAATTTTTGTGAAGGGTGTAAGGTCTGAGTCTAGATACATTTTTTTGCATGTGGATGTCCAATTGTTCCAGCACCATTCATTGAAGAGAACATCTTTGCTTCATTGTATTGTCTTTGCTCCTTTGTGAAAGATCATTTGACTATGTTATGGGGGTCTATTCTGGGCTCTCTATCCATTGTTCCATTGCTCTATTTGTCTATTTCACCAGGACCACACTGTCTTGAATACTGTAGCTTTATAGTAAGTCTTGAAGTTGGGTGGTGTCAGTCCTCTGACTTTGTTCTTCTCCTTCAATATTGTGTTGCTTATTCTGGGTCTCCTACCTCTCCATACTAACTTTAGAATCAGTTTGTCAATATCCAAAAAATCCCTTGCTGAGATTTTGATTAAGATTGCCTTGAATCTATGGATCTGGTTGGGAACAACTGATATCTTGATCATATAGAGTCTTCCTACCTATGAACATGGAATATCTCTCCATTTGTTTGGTTCTTCTTTGATTTTATTCATCAGAGTTTTGTAGTTTCTCTCGTGTAGATCTCGTATATATTTTGTTAGATTTATACCTAAGTACTTCATTTTTTGGATCCTAATGTAAATGGTCTTGTGTTTAATTTCAAATTCCACTTGTTTACTCCCAGTATATAGGAAATGATTGACTTTTATATATTAACCTTGCATCCTGCAATCTTGGTATAATCACTTGTTAGTTCCAGGAGGGATTTTTTGTTGTTTATTCTCTGGCTTTTCTACATAGACGATCACGTCATCTATGGACAAGGACAGTTTTATTTCTTCCTTGCTATGCTATATACTTTTAATATCCTTTTCTTGTCTTATTGTAGCATAGAATGTTTACTCTAGTGGCAGAGAACCTTGCATGAGCTTTATAGACATAAAACATTTTATATTTTAGTTATATCTAAAGATGAAAATTGCAATATCAGAAATGAAAAATTCCCTGGACAAAATTAACAACAGATTAGATGCTGGGAAGTAAAGATTAATGAATTTAATAACATAGCAACATAAATTAGTCAGATTATTTGGTTTGCTTGGATTTCTCAGTCGTTTCTCTATTTTCTATATTTCATGAGTTTTGCTCCTGTCATTTTTCTCTTTTCTTCTCTATGCTTTAGGTTTACTTTAATGTTCTCAAATTTCTCTAGATGCAAGATTAGCATGTTGATTTGGGCCTTTTCTTTCTTTCTAATATAAGTATTCTTCATGCTGTAAATTTCCTTCTTTAGCACAGGTTTAGAACATCCCACAAATTTTGATAGGTTTTCTTTTTACTCTCAATGCAAGTAACTGTAATATGTACAACAACTAGACCTTAAAAATAGAAGGGTACAGGGGTTAATGTGATTGTAAGACTTTTAGTTTATGTGGGTTAATATATTGACTCTAAATGGACTGTAAATAGTTAGGTATGTATATTGTGATCTCCAGAGCAACCAGCACAACCAGAAGCAAATAAAAAGATAATAAAAGGAGATATATTCAAAAACCACTAGATGAATTTAAAAAGAAAGATAAAAAACATTCAAATAATCCAAAAGAAGGCAGGAAAGGAGGGGAAAGAGGAATTTGAAATACAGGGGAACAAACAAAAAAGAAAATAATAGATTTCAATCCAACAGTACTAATTGCACTAACTATGAATGGTCTAAGCACACACATTAAAATGCAGAGATTGTCAGTTTGGACAAAAGAAAACAAGATCTAGCTACATGCCATATACGAGAAACCAACTTCAAACATAAATAGTTGAAAAGCAAAAGGAAGAATAATGACATACCATGCAGATACTAATCAATAGAAAGCATGAGTGACTATATTAATATCAAACATTGTAGACTTCAGGACAAGTGTGATTATCACAGATAAAGTAGCACATCACATAATGACAAAAAAGTTCAACTTCACCAAGGAAATATAAAAATCCCAAATGTTTATGCACCTAATAAAAGAATTCCACAATATTTAAACAATACCTAGCAGACTAGAAAGAGAAATAGACACACTTACAATTATTCATGTCAACTTCAACACTCCACTCTCGGTAATTGAAAATTAGCAAGGATACAGAAGCCTTGAAAACATTATCAACCAACTAGACCTAGCTGACATTGAAGAACACTCTATCCATCAACAGCAGAATCCAAATTCTTTTCAAGTGCACAGAGAACACTTACAAAAACAGAAAATATTATGGGCTATGGAATAAACATTAACAATTCTGTAAAAAATAGAAACAATTTAAAGTATGTTCTTTGCCCACAGCAGAATTAAAAATGAAATCAATAACAAATAAATATCACAAAAATCCCCATATGTTTGGAAATTAAACAATATTATCAACTGAATAAAAAGAGAAATAGGACATATCAAAACTTTATTTCCTGAATCTGGCAAGGCCACCCCCTTCCTCTGGCATCCGTCCCCAGGACAGTCCGTGCCTGTGGCACCTCTTCCCGGGGAACCTACCCTCCTCGGGATGCAGGCCACTTGGCAGCCCTGACTCTTCAGCTCCCTGCTGGGCTCAGGAAAAGTTCAGATATTTTAGTTTTTCTGACTTTTTTCCATTGTTAGGATGAGAGCAATCTTCTTTCCAGCTTTCTATACCCTAGACAAAATCTTAAATCTCTATGTGTTTGCTTTTAAGAAGAGAGAAATGGCACCACTTTTGTATTCTGGTTTAAAGATAGAAAGTAGGGAGGGAAAGTGTGGTGTGCTGGAGAGTTGGAAGAATTGGGGAGAATCCAGGTGTGAGGAGAGATGAGCTCTAGAACACGAGCAGGAATGTTGACCTCAGGGTTGTGAATAGTTCACCTGCAGTGACAGACAGGGCTGAACATGTGAGCTCACAGATGCTGGCAGGTGGGTATATTGTGGACGTGTGGGGACATGGTGGATGTTCTCCTCTGACTGCGTTACCTGAGTGAAATAAGAGAAAAGGTCATCAGTTGGTTATGACCAGAATTCTCAAATTCCTTTTGTTGCCCCACATAAAAACGGGTAAAGAACACGACTTCAATCATTCTCATTTATTAACTGTCTGTTATATCTCTGGCACTAGTGAAGACAGGATTGATAAAAACACCAACAAAACATGTTCTCTACCCAAAGAGCCCTTCCAGTCTTGTGTAACAGAGAAGCTAACCTGAGCTCAGTGCAATGTGATAAGTTCTAACTGTGAGGTGATAGCAAAATTTCAGTTTGTAATCACAAATTCTTTCCAAGAGGACCCCATGAATTAAGTACAAGATGAGAATAGACCTTGAGACTGGAGAGAGATGGTCACTCTGTTTGACAGAAAAACATTGAAGCTACCTGAGAGCAATCAGGAAGGAGAGTTTAATGGAGGGGGGGTGTCTGGGAGAGAGAAAAAGGGCCAGCAAGACCCCAAAGCCTGGACCAATCTCATAACTGAATGTCTTCATACCTGACATACCCATGGTTGGCTCAGTAAGTCCCTGGGTTGGTACCTACAGTCGGAGATCCTATCTGATTCAAATGGAGAGAACTGTCTCCAAGCAACAGGCTTCCATGCTTTTCCTGTCCCCTGAGCCATTCCTGCTTATATCTCCTCTTGTCTGGGCTTTTTCAAACAAAAATGAAACATGACATTTCTTGCACACAGAGTACAGCTCTACAGCAACCTGATGCACCTCAATGCTGAGTCTCATTGCCGCCTTTGTAAGAGGATATTCTTGGGAGAGGTTGGGAAAGTCAGAATTCTCCTGGATGCATTCTTGTTTCTTTGTGCCTCTGCTAGGAACAACTTTGATTTGAAGTAGATTATGTGCTTTCACAACCCTGCGAGGTTCCATAGACCCTCAGCCTCCTTGACTGCAATCCAATTCAGACACAAACAGAACTAGTATTAGCAAAAATTTACAGACAGGCTCATTTCAAGTTAAGCATTGTTACAACAGTACTAAACCCATTTGACTGTTCAACCAAAGTTGGTTTCTTTTACTAGATATCAGTGGTCTCCTCCTAGAACTAGATGTAGGCAAAATTCGTTTTTCACCAGAACGATTTCCTGGCCAAGGGGTATGCTGTTAGCCTGAACAAATCCCCCAACTTGTGCAAACATTTTTTAACAAGGAAGTTGAAAAGAGTCATTATAATTTTTTCTCAGAAACTGGAGATATTTCCACTCTCTCTGCTCAAGCACGCGACACACTGTCTGCATGACAGATTCACCACGGGACAGTCTACACGCTGCAATGGCAGCCTGTCTGGGACACCCTTGGCCAGTAGAACGTGACATCTGACATCACATCTCTTCAAGCCCAGGCCTCAGGGGCTTCCTGTGCTTCTGGCTTTTCTCTTGGAACCCTGCACCCCCCTGAGAACAAGCCCAGGTTGGCCTACTAGGACAGAGGAGACTGTGGGAAGCAGAGTGGCTTCACCCCAGCCAAGACAAGCCAAGACCAACGCAGCCAGCAGAGTCAGCCAACGACTATGAGATCTCTGTTGTCATTAAACCACAGAAGTTTGGAGCGGTTTCTTCTACAGTGATAGCTAGCCGATGTATCAAAATTGCCAACAGTTCTGGAGCCCAAACGTTCTCATGCGCGCACGCGCACGCACACACACACACACACACACACACACACACAGAAACTCTATGGATGAAACCAAATTTTTATATAAGAGATTAGGCATGAGGGTCAATATTTCATAAACCATTTGCTAAATTATCCTTGCATTTCTGTATAAATACTACTTATCTGTGATAATATATTACTGGTATATATTATATTAGCTATTGGTTTATGGAATTTTTTGGTGTCCATACTGTGAGATCCACCCATAGCTTTGTTATCAGTTCTAAGTTTTTGTGTTATTAATATGTGAGTATCTTATCATGTGTTGGAAAACTTCTCATATTTGCTTAAATTATAGAAAATTTTAAGCAACATGGCAGTCAGTTTCTCTTCAAAAATTGGTTCAAACTGCCCACAGTATTTCCTGGTATTTGGGGTTTGCATTTTTTTAATTTAAAATATCTATAGAGTTGATTATTCAAATTATATGTTACTAATTAAGATATACTCGATTATTTATATTTACTCAGATATTTTCTGTTTAATGAAATTCAAATTTATCTTTTTAAAGTTGTAGATCACTTTTCCTTTGAATTATTTCATTTCTCCTTCTGTAGTAACATTCCCTCTCTCATACTTCAGGCTGGATGTTTTTCTCCTTATTGTCCTAAAGAAAATTTATCATTTTGAGGGACTTTTTTGAAAAATAAAATCTTATATTTTTTTCTGTATTTTTTTTTCAGTTTTCCAATCTATGCATTTTTGCCTTTGTATAAATTCATCCAGTATATCTCAACCCTGCCTAGATATTTTAATCACTGATGGAGTTTATAAAAATAGTGATGTTTCCAAGTTCTGATTTAGTTTGGGGGGAACAGCATCTCCCCACTTTTCTGGTTTGGACAGGAACTTCTCGGTGTGCCCTAATACTTTAATGAGTTCCTGATACCCCCCACTTCATGGCACACTAAGATCTTTAGCCAGACAGGCTCTTTTGTTTGTTTTAATGTGTTATTTTATTTGTCTCCTTAGCCCCCATCCTTCACATATTCCTTCTGTTTGTATGGGCACTTGGGCTAAATAAAATATATGCTACTATACAGGTATATGTTTAAAACACACAGTGTTTTAATTTACACATAAAAATGTGTTATAGACCTTCTTCAGTGTCTTACTATCTTTATGAATTATTCATGCTGCTCTGTGCAAATCTAGTGCATGCCTTCTGACTGCTCTATCACTACTTACATTTTGTCTGCACCGTCTTTATCGAACTCACCCAGCAACGATAAGTAAGCAAACCTAGCTTACTATTCCAGACAATGCTCTATTGAAGGGTTGCTTACTTTCCTTTTGAAATTGCAAGAGAGTTCTTCTGAGGGGTGTACCCACCTGTGGAAATGTTGGTCCTAATTAATTTTACTGCGCATTGGCAGACTACTCCCCAAATAGTGGTACCAGTTTACATCCCACCAGCAGCGTATGTGGGGCATGTTCTTCCCATATATTCTACAGTTTACATTCTATAGACATATTGCCTGCTTGTTACTCTCAGTTCACAGGTTTTCTCCACTTTGAGAAGTACAGACACTTATTTGAGAAGTTGCTTTTTCTTTTTTGAAAAACAAAAGTGCCTTCCATATACTTAAATTGGATTTATATGTAAAATGAAGTTAGTTACTTGAAAGTTTGCAGGATCCTTTTATTTTAATGACTTTTTCTGCTCAACAAAACACAGGTTTATGCAATCTGTCAGCTATCAGCATCTCGCATGTTGCTTATTAACAAACTCTGGGAACAGCTTGGTATAAAATGTACTATTTAAAACCAAGTTAGCTATTTGTAAAACTCCTAGAAGTAATAAGTGTGCTCAGCTAGGTCACAGCCTACAAGATCAGCATGAAAATCACTGGCATCCTATATCTAAAAGTAAGCATGTGGGAACCAATGAAAAGCAGTTTATAATCACTCTACAAAATGAAATACTTATCTATAAACTTAGCAAAATATATACAGGATCTAGATGCTGCAAATTACAAAATTCCAAAGAAAGAAATTGAAGTGGACCTAAATAAATGCAGAGACATACCATGTTCATGGACAGGAAGACTCACCATCATAAAGCTGTCAATTCTCCCCAAACTGACCCACAGATGATGCAATTTCTATCAAAATCCCAGGACGGTCTCTTATAGTCATAGACAAACTTATTTAAAAATTTATACAGAAAGACACAGGTCCTAGAATAGCTAAAATAATCTTGAAAATTAAGATAAATTGGGAAGAAACATTCTCCCCAAAATTAAGGCCTACCATATAGCTTCAGTAATTAAGAGAGTGTGAAATTGATGGAGGGATAGACATACAGATCAATGGACCAGAACAGAGGACCAAGAAATAGACCCACCCAAATATGCTCAACTAACTTCTGACAAAGGTACAAAAACAATTCAATGGAAGAAGCATAGCTTTTTCAAAAGTGGTTCTGGAACAACTGAACTTCGAGGCAAACAAAAAAATAACTTCTACCCAAACTTCACACATACAAAAATGAATTCAAGTTGATTACGTACTTATATATAAAACATAAAACCTTTAGGAAAAAACACAATAGAAGAATATTCAGGATCGAAGACTAGGCAAAGAGTGCTTGGGCTTGACATAGAAAGCATGATCCATAAAACGAAAAGTTGATAAATTGGACCCCATCAACATTAAAAACTCTTGTTCGGAGAAAGCCCAAGTGAAGAGGATAAAGAAAGAAGTTGTACACAGGGACCATATGTCCAACAAAAGACCAGTCTGTAGAAGATATAAAGAACTCTCAAAACTCGACCATGAACAAAAAATATAATTCGAAGTGGGCAATAGACATGAATAGACATTTCAGAGAAGAGGATGTGCAGATATCAAATTCGCACATGAAAACAAATTCAACATCATTAGCAAATAGGGAAACATAAATTAAAACCTTAATGAGGTGGCACTACATACCTATAGGAATTACTAAAATAAAAAATAGTGACTACAGCAAATATTGGTGAGAACACAGAGAAACTAGATAATTCATACAGTGCTGCTGGGAATGTAAAATGGTGCAGCCATCAGGAAAACAGCCGATTGTTAACATTTATTTCGAAAAATGAGAATCTTTGCACATGACGTGCGGAAACGTAAATGGGTATGACCAACGTACGCAGCCATATTCTGATATCTGGTAAAGCTGACAATGCCAATTTCAGATCACCAAGCATTTCTCTTCATGACATTTCCTCTCTGGATATTCTCGACGTGTACTCAAGAATCAGGTACAAAATAGTCATGGGGCATTGTTTGTAATGGCAGCCTATCCCAAGTGCCTAACTACACCGTCAACATGAGAATACATACACATACAGTGATATATTTGTTAAATAAATATTTCATAGTAATGACACACCTTGGGCTACATATAGCAACAGAGATAAACTTAACAAATTAAACGATGACCTAAAAATGGCAATTTAAGAATACTTACATTGTGTTGCCATTTATACACATTTTTAAATCACACATAAAATACTATATGACATGGTTAGACACATACGAAGTTAAACTATAAAGAAATATATTACAAGGTTAAAACTCCAAATTCAGGAGAGTGGTGACCACTGGTGGTTGGGAAAAAGATTTCAAGTATATAAAGCAGAGTTAACCTCTGTTGGTAATGCTGTGCCTCTCTGATTACCTCTAGATTAATGCTACACCACTCAGATTAGAGGGTGCATCTTTCTATTGCTTTATGAATTATACTTTTTATATATTTTAAATATTGTAAAATGTATTTATAAAACAAAAGAGAGTACAAGTCAATATATCAATGGAAGTCGAAAATAACAGAGATATTTCATGTAACATAAGGGTTAAAAAAAAATACTTTTAACTCCTTGGCGGTACAATCATGCCTTATTGGAGAGGTAAATCTTTATTTCTCCATGGATGATTTTTTCAGGTTGATGTTACAGAAAAGAAGTTAGTCTCTCATAAAGTGCTATCGATTCTGATTAACCTTCAGAAAAGAGGCTGATGTTTGCTCAAGTATAAATGCTAAGGTGACAGAACCAGGATGGAGGCCGATGTTCTGTATGCTATGGAACTGCAACCATAAGGCTGGGACACAGCCCTTGGTTATGCCAAGTGAGGCATTGACAATTCACCAGCCACGAATGCTGAGCTGGCAGGTTAAAGATGGAGACTGTTTTACCATGGATAATACTACTGGTGGATACCCCTCCCTAATCATGCCAAGGTGGGGTGGGTGCCTCTGTACTCATGTAGCTTAAAATCCTTGTGCCCAACATCTTACATCTTTCTCCCAGAGTCAGATGTGCAGCCTGTAATATCCTTGTGCACGGCTTCATGATGCAACAAGCCATGAGACACACGCAGATGTGCAGTTGCTCCTATGTGAGTGTCCCTGATAAATGATGACCCCAAAGGCTTGACATTTGTGCCATCAGGTGATTTTCCCTGTGTGCTTGGCACTTTTCATCCAACATTCAAGAAAAAAAATAATGAAAAAGAAAAAATAAGAGAATTATAAAGTAAAATATTATGATTGCCAAAAAAAACAAAATCAAATTGGAAGATCAAGTGAGAAATGACATTGAGAAGAAGAAAATATGAGAGAAGTCAAAGGAAAAATAGAGAAGCAAACCAAGAGTTTCAATCTACTAATAAATGTTCTGAAAGGAGCTATGAAAAAGAAAATATAGGAAGGGATGGTTAACATATTATTAAAGACATGAAAGAAAAAGATTCTTAAGCCAGAATAGAGATGGGGAAATTCAAATCGAAAGATCTTACATAGCACAAGCAGGGTGAATGAGAATAAAAGAGTGAGCAATAAACCTAAGTGCAAATTTTGCTGGCCATCAATTTTAAAGAAAAGACTACAAAGATGTTCAGAAATCAACTGGGCTTGCACAAGGAAATAAAGGATAGAATAATATTTCCATTAAGTTTCTCAGTGAAAACATTGGAGCCAGAAGAAAATAGTAGGACGTGGATCCTCACACACTGGTTGGTGTGACTGTAAGAGGAGGCAAGGTAGCCTGGCTCATGTGTGAATGCTTTCAGAATGGTAGCCCAGCCTGTGGGAACACCCACCGTGCCATGGTGGCCCCGCCCATGCAAATGCTCCCCACCAAGTGGCAGCAGCTCAGCCCCCGTGAAGGTGCCCCACCCACCAAGCACAGTAGCTCAGCTGAACTGCCCACAAGGGCAGCACTGGCCAGTGTGAGAGAAAGTGCCCCTCCTTCTAGTGCAGCAGCTTAGTTGGTCCCCTACCAAGCACATTGGCCCTGCCCGCATTAGAGCCACCTACCCACCAAGAACAGAGACCCCTCTTGCACATGTGTGACCTGCTGAACAGCTGCAGCCAGCCCTTGCAAACACAGAGCAGCCCTACTGGCACAACTTCCAGCTGTCACGGTGGGATCAGAAACGCAGCTCCTGCCCACTCCCCAGCAGGGGCAGGTGGAATCTGAGAGCTGATACTACTACAAATGCACTGGCAAAGGATCAATTCATCAAACACCATGAAGGACTACAGTAAGACTTCAGAGCAGAAAGAAAATGACAAGTCTTCAGAAACCAATCCTGAAGTCAAAGAAGTTTACAATCTATATGACAGAGAATTCAAAATAGTTGTCATAAAGAAACTCAGTGAGCTACAAGAAAATTCAGAAAGACCATTCAATGAGCTCAGGAATAAAATTAATAAGCAGAAGGAATACTTCACCAAAGAGATTGAAGCCCTTAAAAAAACTATGCAGAAATTCTGGATATGAAGAATACAATCAATGAGATAAAAAATTATCTAGAAACCATAAAAAATAGAGCTGACCTGATGGAGGACAGAATAAGTGATTTAGAAGATAGAAATATAAAAATGCTTCAGGTGGAGGAGGAGAGAGAACTAAGATTTTTTTAAAAAAATGAAGAAATTCTTCAAGAAATATTGGACTCAATTAGGAAAACCAACATAAGGATTATGGGTATTCCAGAGGGAGAAGAGGGGGAGAAAGGAGCAGAGAGCGTGTTCAAAGAAATAATAGCTGAGAACTTCCCAAACCTGGGGAAGGAACTGGACTTACAAGTACATGAAGCCAATGGAACTCCTAATTACATCAGTGCAAAAAGACCTTCTCTGAGGCATATAATATTAAAACTGGCAAAAGTCAGTGACAATGAAAAAATATTAAAGACACCAAAGCAGAAGAAAATAACCTACAAAGGAACCCCTATCAGGCTTTCATCAAATTTCTCAGCAGAAACCTTATAGGCTAGGAGAGAATGGAATGATGTATTCAAAATACTGAGAGACAAAAACTTTCAGCCAAGAATACTTTATCCAGCAAAACTATCCTTCAGATACAACGGAGAAATAAAAGCTTTCTCAGATAAACAAAAGCTGAAGGAGTTCATCACCACTATACCTGCCTTACAAGAAACAATGAAGGAAACCCTCCTACCTGAAACAAAAAAGGCAAAGGTTTACAAATCTTTGAGCAAGGAGATAAATAGACAAAATCAGAAAATTGCAGCTCCCTACCAGAACAGGTTACCAAACACTTAATTATAACATAAAAGATAAAGGAAAGAAAAGCATCAAATTAACTATAAACACTTCAATTTAGTCACAAATTTGCAACACAACAAAGAATAATTTGTAACAAAAATAACCCAGAAAGGGAAGAGGATAGGGATGGAACCTGCTTAGGCTAATGGAGATAAGAGGCTATCAGAAAACGGACTATCTCATCTACAAGATCTTTCATACAAACCTCATGGTAACCACCAAACAAAAAAATCAAAACAGAGCCACAAATCATAAACAAAGAGAAAACTGAGTAAACATAACAGAAAACCACCAAACTGAAATGGCAGTCAGAAATACAAGGGGAAGGAAACAATGGAAATATAGACCACTCAGAAAACAAGAGACAAAATGGCAGTATTAAGCCCTCAAATGTCAATAATCACTCTAAATGTAAATGGATTGAATTCTCCAATCAAAGAACACAAAGTGGTGGGATATATTAAAAAACAAGACCCAACACCATGCTGCCTCCAGGAAACACATCTCAGCTCTAAAGACAAACACAGGCTCAGAGTGAAGGGATGGAAGACAATATTCCAAGCAAATAGCAAGCAAAAGAAAGCAGGTGTTGCTGTATTTATATCAGACAAAGTAGACTTCAAGATAAAAAAGACAATGAGAGTCAAAGAGGAGCAGTATATGATGATAAAAGGGACATTCCACCAAGAGGGCATAACACTTATGAATATATATGCACCTAACACAGGAGCACCAAAATACATAAAGCAACTATTAACAGACCTAAACGGAGAAATTGAAAGCAACACAATAATAGTAGAGGACCTCAAGACCCCACTTACACCAATGGATAGATCATCCAGACAGAATGTCAACAAGGAAACAGTGGCCTTAAATGAAACACTAGACCAGATGGACTTAATAGACATATATAGAACATTCCATCCAAAAACAGCATAATACACATTTTTTTCAAGTACACATGGAACATTCTCAAAGATAGACTTTATATGGGAAAGAAGGCAAGCCTCAATAAATTTAAGAAGATTGAAATCATATCAAGCATCTTTTCCAACCACAATGCTTTGAAACTAGAAATCAACTACAAGAAAAAATCTAGGAAACCCACAAATATGTGGAGACTAAACAACATCTTACTGAACAACAATCAGATCAATGAAGAAATCAAAGGAGAAATCAAAAAATACCTGGAGACAAATGAAAATGAAAATACAACATACCAACTCTCATGGGATGCAGCAGAAGCAGTACTAAGAGGGAAATTTATAGCAATACAGAGCTCCTGGAACAAATAAGAAAAATCTCAGATAAGTAATCTTAAACTACACCTAAGAGAATGAGAAAAAGAATAACAAACAAAGCCCAAAGTAAATATATGGAGGGAAATCATAAAAATTAGAGCAGAAATAAGCGAAATAGAGATTTAAAAAAACAGTAGAAAATATCAATGAAACTAAGAGCTGGTTCTTTGAGAAGATAAATAAAATTGACAAACCCTTAGCCAGACTCACTAAAAAGAAAAAGAGAGAAGGCTCAAATAAATAAAATTAGAAATGAAGGAAGAGAAATTACAATGGACACCACAGAAATACAAAGGATTATAAGAGAGTACTATGAAAAACTGTATGCCAACAAATTGAACAATCTAGAAGAAATGGACAAATTCTTGGACTCATACAACCTCCTAAAACTGAATCAAGAAGAAATAGATAATCTGAACAAACAAATGACAAGTAGATTAAAACAGTAATCAAAAATCTCCCAAAAAACAAAAGTCCAGGACCAGATGGCTTCTCTGGAGAATTCTAACAAACATTCAAAGAAGACTTAGCTATTCTTCTCAAACTATTCTGAAAAATTCAAGAAGACAGAACGGCTCCTAACTCATCCTATGAGGCCAATATCACCCTGATACCAAAACCAAAAAGGACAACATGAAAAGGAACATTACAGGCCAATATCCCTGATGAACATAGATGCAATAATCCTCAAAATATTGGCAAACCAAATATAGCAATACATTAAAAGGATCATACACCATGATCAAGTGGGATTTATACCCGGGACACAGGGATGGTTCAACATCCACAAATCAATCAGACATTTTTCCAAAGAAGACATACAGACGGCCAATAGGCACATGAAAAGATGTTCAACGTCATTAACTATCAGGGAAATTCAAATCAAAACTACACCCATCAGAATGGCTATAATTACCAACACAAAGTAACAAATGTTGGAGAGGATGTGGAGAAAACGGAACCCTCATACACTGCTGGTGGGAATGCAAACTGGTGCAGCCACTGTGAAAACAGTGTGGAGATTTCTCAAAAAGTTAAAAATAGAAATTTATTTATCCAAAGAACTTGAAATCAACATTTCAAAGAGATTTATGCACCTTTATGTTTATTGCAGCATTATTCACAATAGCCAAGATGTGGAAGAAACACATGTGCCCTCCAACTGATGATTGGATAAAATGTGATGTATATATATACAATAACACTACTCAGCTATAAACAAAGACAAATTCTGCCATTTGCAACAACATGGATGGACCTTGAGGGTAAGCGAAATAAGCCAGAAGAGAAAGACAAACATTGTATGATTTCACTCATATGTGGAAGATAAAAAAACACAAGGATAAGGAGAACAGATTAGTGGTTGCCAGAGGGGATGGGGTGGGGGAGTGGGTGAAAGGGGTAAAGGGGCACATATATATGGTGACGGATAAAAATTAGACTCTTGGTGGTGAGCACAATGCAGTCTATACAGAAACTGATAAATAATAATGTACACCTGAAATTACACAATATTATAAACTATTTGCACAATAAAAAATAAAAATAAAGAACTCTATCTAAAGTGGTCAAGTTGATCTGTATTTTAGAGAAAGGGTAGGATAGCAATAGGAATGGATTGGGAGGTAGTGAGAGAGAGGTCAAGGAAAGCTCACAATTTATGTAAATATAATAGCCCCTCTGTTCTATTCGATTTTTTAACCAAGTGCAAACAAATAAAACAAGAAAAACTGATTTTTCAGGACATAGAAATGACCATGACACTAGCATTCAGTGCCAAAGTACACAGCAGGCAGGACACCTTATTCAAGATTACAGTTGTAGCAACTCTAGTTTCTAATTACAAATTATAAATGTATTGTTGAGATTTTCCTAATAAATTTTGCTTTGAATCATTTTACAAATTTGTCTTAAAATTTCAAGAAAATATTTAAAGAGAATGCAAGATATTGGGTTTATTAGTTCAAAAGTACGTTTCTACAGTAGTGAAATCTGGAGCAGTCTGTTTTAAATGCCCATGGGAGTTTTCACAGATGCCCTCGATTGGTTTGCTTTAATTGGATGACATAATGATGCCTCGGAATATGTGCTTTGATCTGTTCTCTAATCAAATATCCAACATTTGCTGCCACTTTCACAGTCCTCTTTCCCTTCTCATCAGGAAGACCTGAGCATGAGGGATAATTTGCACCTGATTATGTGAGTCTGAAAGGAGGCTCCGAGGGGTTGTCTTGTTCTGCGTGCACTGGGCCCTTTAGAAAGAAAAGGACTCGACAAGCCTGAAGCACTTTATTAGAATACACATTAGTTGTTCTTGACGTCTCTCAGGGGAAAAAAGATGTGTTTTCAGAAATAATACAGCCACAGCACGTAGTATACGGTTCCAATATTCACTAGGGCTAAGAGAGATTTTGGAGGGAAGTGGGATAGAGATGAAAAAGGTTAGCGCAAGAGAGTTAAACCATGCGCTCTGCTTTAAATTGCGGTCATGTATTCCTGGTAATCCATTTCTATTTTGGAGGACTCCCCTGAGATTTTCCCGTGGGCAAGCATCCACCTGAGTGAGTGCGACAGCACAGCCTCTATTCCATGGCAGTGTGGCTGGTGAGAAACTCATCTTATAATTGGGGAAAAAATTCAGGATATTTCTGGCACAATTCTGATTTCAAATGTTCTTCTGATTTCCTCACAAGTATATTCATAATTAGAACAAATGTTTCAATATTTGCTAATAAAATATTGCTTTAATACCATGTGAATGTCTATCTGTGTAGAATGCTTTTGCATTATGGTATTTTTGGATTTATCTTACATCATTATCACACTGTAATTTGGAGGTGTTGTGTTTACCTGCAACATGCATACACACAAATGTACCAGTCATAATTGTCAGCATGAGGAATGCCGCAAAGACATCCCGATGGGGAAGCAGGTACAGAGAAACCCACCCCATGCTTCTCTCTCACCTGCCCCACCCGTCTCCCTCCAACAGCCAGGAGAATCCCACAGGCCACTGACTCCATGGGTCACTTTTGTCTTCATAAAACTGATGTGAATGGAGCCTTAGGCTGGTTCAGTCTTCAGTGCCCGGCTCCTTTCTCTCAACGTAATATTGAGATGCCATCCACGCGTTTGAATGTGCCACTTCTTTGGTTGGTTGTCTCGTTTCTGTATTCACTGCATTGTCGGAAGACAAATTGGAGCCCCGATTTCTTCATATCTCTAACGTTTATCTTATTTTCTATTCTATGTCTGTCAACTCTCTAGTAATGCCCCACTTTTCATTCCTGATATTAGAAATTTGTGTTTTTTCTCTTTTTTGTTATCAGTTTTTCTCAGGGTTTAGAGTTTTATTAATATGCTTGCAGAATGAACACAGATTGGATCACTTGTTACTGAATACAGTTTTTCTGTACCATGGACGTATTTTTGTATGTTCACCATTTTCTTCCTTACATTTTCTTAGTTGTTATTTGAATTTCTACCTTCTTGAGGTGGAAATATTGGTTTTTAGTTTTTATCATTTATTCTTTTCTAATCTACACATCTGTTAGGGCTATGCATTTTCTTTAAGCACTGCTATAAGCTGAATCCAACATGCTATGAAATATAACATCAAAGGAACTATTTATGGGTTATTTTTTGACATGTCATTTTCATCCAATCAAAGTATTTTCTAACTTTCATTGTGATTTCTTCCTTGGTCCACATGTTGTTTAGAATGTAGTAGTATGTTTCCAAACTTATGGGTGTTCTTTTGTGATTGATACATAACCTCGTGGTCTGTGGTCAGAGAATGCACTCTGAAAGACCTCAAATATGTGAAATGTGTTAAGGATTGCTTTGTTAACCCATGATTAGGCGTAGTGTTTGATATGTGTCAGAAATGCTAATTGAATTTTTAAATGCTACTGCTTGTCTTATCAGTTCTTGATATAATCTTCTACTAAAATTGTAGATTTTACTATTTATTCTTGAATTCTGATTGCATTGTAATATGTGAATATAGGGATCTCTAATATTTGGTGAAACAATTTATAATAGTGATTCCTTCTTGTGGTAGTGGTCCCCTTATGACTGTGACATTTCCCTCTTTTTCTCTAATAGTGCTTCTTCCTTTAAAGCGAGGCTTTTCACGTGAGTGCGGTTACACCAGCTTCCTTCCTTTGGTGAGTGTTTATATGGCTCGTCTTTTTCTGTGCTCTTACACACAAGAATTCTTGTCCTAATTTTTAAGGTGTATTTCTGATGAGCAGCATACAGTTGGGATGCTGTTAATTTTTATTTGCATTAATCTTTATTTGAAGTATTTTGTTATCTTCTTGGCAGGGCTGCACACAGGGAGCTTATGGAACGCTCTGCTAAGCAGCTATCAAAACTTCCTAGGAATAATGGCTTTCCATCATTCCTATTTTCAAAATATCAAGAAATGTCCACCAATTGAAAAATTCCAATCCATAACCACCCAGGGGGACGGGCTCCGGATACACACCCCAGCCCTAGAATGGAGTGCTGGCAATGACACATTACCAGGTAATTCAACACAGAGAATAAAATATCAGACAAATAAATGGAACTAAAATCCTCGAGAGCAACAACACATCAACGAGCAGGAGCAATCAGAATAGAAGCCATCTCACCATCTGGAGGCAGAGTCCTGTGAAGGCGTTGTCTCCAGACATGTTAACCGCACACGTCCATAGTAACAGCTGGAAGGACGTAAACCTCACACACGGCTTCCACACTCATGGTGGGGAGCAAATGAAACAAAGTGCAAACGTTTAACTCAATGCATTAAAACCAGGTGAGAAAGAGGAAACAAGGTGTACAAAATATCAGGAAGAATAGTAGGATAGAAATAAGCTGGTGGAATGAGACACAATGTGTCTGTAACTATAGCTCATGTTGATGTCATGAAGTGACCCTAATGTTAGAGATTATGAAGTAAAATAGAATGAAATTAGCTCTGTGCTGCTTACAAGAGGAACCTCTGAAAGGTGAGAATATTGATTGAGAGTCAAAAAGGAAATGTTTACTGTCCATGCTCTACTCAGAAGAGAGCAGACGTGACTGTATTACAGCCAACCAAGGAGACCACGGAACTCAGAGATACGGTAGAGGAGGAAACGCCACTCACTATTGACAGAAGCTAAATTCTACAGAGTAACAATTCTAGGCCTCTACAAACTTAACAGAATGAATATATATCCATGCATATATCCCAGATTGACACAACTAAATAGTTAAATGAAAAAACTCATCATCAAAGTGAGAAACACTTCCTAGTAACTGATAGATCGAACAGATAAAAAGTTAGTGAGGTTTAAAAGATGTGAACATCAGAATATAAAGATATACTTAGTGGATATATTAAAATCAAATGTCCAATAATTAAAAACAGACATTCTTCCAAGATGCGTAGGATATATTAATAAAAACTCACCATACTCCATGTCATAAATTAAGATATATAAAATTATTATTATGATCATATTATCATGTTTTTTGATTGAATGGAATTAATTAGATATTTATAACAAAAGGAACAACAAAGTATCATAAGCCCTGATAGTTTGTACTAGGAATGCACTTCTAAATAAGACATAGACAAAAATAAAATCAAGTGGATGCATGAATACGTTTAGAATTAACTATCAATAGATAGAATATTTAAGCTCTCTTATTAATTCTAATAATTTATTTGTAGATTTCCTTGAAGACTTTTTTCCCCATTGCTTTCATATTATTTCACATCATTTTATATTAGAATTTAATGTAATTTCCAATGCAAAGAATGAACTATTGTTACATGATTCACCATATTCAGAAATACAATATTGAGTAAAAAAAGACATGCAATATGATACTTTTATACTTTCTCTGAACATCCAAATGTACAGAACTAAAATATATACTATATGGTACATTTGAACTAAGTGGAAAAGAAGACACTGATGAACAGAACTTCAGAAGATTGGATTCTCCTGTAAAGTCAGGGATGGTTGTAATTTGATAGGGCACAAATATTCAAAGGGTATTGGTAAGGTTCAGTGTCTAACAATACAGACAGAAGAGTGGCAGATTCCTTTTTTGCTCCATGAGAGAGATTACCCAGCAGAGTGCACTTGTCTTAGAACCTTGTATAACATTAGAGGCTGTGCTGTGACAAGCCTGGACATTTTGTGAAAATGCCAAGGCATTTTATTATACACATATTTTATTTGGGGCACTTAGGGGTTCAACAAAAGTGTAGAAATAAATCAACAAAATTGGGGAGCCTTGGCTTTTATTGAGATTATGAATTTTAGATATCTGGATGATTTATATCATTGAAAATAACAGTAAAATTGTCTCCTTTATTAATTTGAGAGTTTTTTTCTCTTTATTTGCCAGATATATATTTGCAACTAAATTCTGATAAATTGGACCTCAAATACAATTACTGCCAATCAGGAGATCCAGAACAGCGCCTACAGTGAAATTCTGTATTATAGAACATTGGAGCTGATTAGCTGAAAACAGTAATTAGTCTAAAACATAAGCCTATGAAATGATTAATTACTTCGCCTAATGCCTCCATGAAATAAATCGTTCATTTAAAAAGTCTCTGGACAGCAGCTAATATCACATTAATGAGCACTGTCAGCTGAGAACCCCTCTGGGCTCGGCGACAGTTGGGAATCGCACAACACGAAGATTCGCGCCCACCGGGGACCCACCTGTGCGCTAAGCTCCGCCCACGTGTCACCGTTTACGCCGCAGGCAGATTCAATCTGGCCAATTGAATGCCACGAGAAGGATGCTGCAGAGAATTTCTACCAGAAAGATTACATCCTCATTTGCTCGACTTTGTGACATTTTGTCTCTATCCCCAAAAGCAGTATTGTTGGAAACTAGAAAACTGAAGAGATGCTGTCTGAGCCAGAACGCTGGTTTTAATGGCTTGCAAATGTCTTACCAAATTTCAGAAAACTAGCCACTATCAGAGGCAAGAGAAAAGAACCAAACTTCCTGAATCTGAGTTTAACCCTGTGGAGTAATCCACCATTGCTGCATATAATTTCCTTGGCTTTAATGCATATCTATTATATTATTGTATTTTAGATCGTACCTTCAGATCGTTTTTTAAACGTGTAACTTCCTTTGAAGTAACTGTGATGCAAGAGAGCTGGGACCTGAAGGCGGGAATATTGTAAGTGCTTTGTGCACATGAATGTCGTGTTCTATTTTTTAAAATGTGCACAAGCTGAGGGGGAAATTTCCCTGAAATTCCTCTAGAGGAATGTAATGACAATTGTTATTTGTGAATCCCTTCCTAAGTTTTACTTTTGTGAAGCCATTTTATGTATTTATATGCAATGCAATGTTCTGTGTTTTAGTAAAAATTGTCATAAGAATTTCCATCTTGTTTTACATACTTTATAATTAGACATTTTGATGACTGTATATCTATTTGAGGGTTGTATCAGTAACATTTCAACGGGAATTTTCACCCAAATGGTTGTTTACATTCTTATGAATAATTTTCTCTCATTAAAATTTCATATACATGACTACTACTTCAAAAGTCATTAACATTTTTCTTGACTTTTGCACGTAATGTCAAACGCAAAATTTTATGCTTCATGGTCATACAGATGCCCAAAAAAACCCGCCCTGTAAATGAAATATCTATTATCCAATAAGGGAGGGTATTACTCTGCGTAACCAGCTCTTCTGGGTAATAGTGTACAATAGTCATATACAGCACATATATGCCTCAAATCTTCTAGAATTTCTAACGCCCTCACACCCCTCACCACTCTGTGCTCTGACCTCAGAAAGCCGACACTTCTCAGAAGTGTCATTTTCTTCTGTCTCAGGCCTTTGAAAATGTTTCCCCTTTCCTCTGCTGGAATGTTCTCTCTTTTTCTCTTTATACTTCCTACAAGCTCCTCACATTTCTTACAAGTTACAGTGACCACTTCCCGTGGGAGCTGTCCCTGGTGACCTGACTTGAGTCTAATCCGTATTCGCCCCCCTGATTTCTGCTCTTCGGCAGGCCTGCTGTGACACTGATCCTCTTTGGTGACGTGTGTGTCACCAGGACGCGGCGGGCCCTCATCAACGTGCCACTAGGTGAACATCCCCTAAATGCAGTTCAGAGCAGCTGAGCCCAGGACGACGAGCCCCGAATACTCAGCCTTGGAGAGCAGACACCGCACACCTGCTGAGGTTGTCTCCGGGGCACACGTGCTTTCAGAACATGCTCGTTTGAAACCTTACTTGAAACACACCCCCATCCAGTGAGTAAGGGCAGAATTAACTGGGTCCCAGCCCTGCTGCCTGCTTCCCTTTTTAGATTTTTCTCCAGGAGCCACGCAGCCTCCCCTGTGGCCCCGTGTTCCACCCCGCGTGAGGCGCAGCAGTTTCGTCAGAGTCCACATGACCAGTTGTGAGAAACACAGAAACGCTCTGGAGTGCGGTGATGGAATGTTAGTTTTGTTAACTGTTAGTTGGCTAGGGCTGCATAACAAAGTACTACACACCAGGAGACTTAAACAACAGACACCTATTGTCTTGGTTTTGAAACCGGCAAACAGCCATTGATGATTGAGCAGCTAGTAACTATGGGGGATTGGAATTTGCCAGCTCAGAACATGTCTCTGCCTGAATGACATTTTGGCCCCCACCCCCACTAACTGACCAAAGGAGTTTGGGATGGGAGGCCTGCCCCCAGAACAGGCCATCACCATAGACATCTCCGGTGTCTGGGAGGGTCCTTGCTAAGCCCATTCTTAGTTCTGGTTACCCTTTATGAGAGACATTTACATTTGAAAAGAAAATCTCCATTTGTAAAGGTATCCTCTTCCCTGTACCAAGAAGAAGGGGGCATGGCCTTACCTAGAAACTTATCAGAACGGAGGAGGACTTAAATCTGCATGATAAACTTACCCATTGTTAACTGTGCTGTTTAGGTAATATGCTATCTGACTCCCACTAGGTTCCTATAGGTAACATCCCCCTGGAGTCGGGGTCACCAGGGTAATGGGTGTTTGAGCTACTTTTTCAGGAACTGAACCCCTCGTCCACTTCAGGCCAGATTGAGGCCACCAACCCATCAACTGGGCCCCTTTGACGGCAAGAGGTTGGAACTCCACCCTCAAGGCGTGCTAACGCTGCCATTCTGTGGAGATGTGTCCTACAAAGTGGCATGAAGGCTGACTACGCTTGCGCAGATCACCAATTACCTCATCTCTCCTCACCTCCAATCATTTCAGACCACCTTGCCCTGTTCCCCATAAATACCTCTGAGTCCCTATTTGCGGGGAGGCGGATTTGAGACGTGTTCTCCCGTTTTCCTTACTTGACTGCCTCATGATTAAACTCTCTCTCTCTACAATCTCGTGGTCTCGGTGATCAGTGCAGGGGAA
Source organism: Rhinoceros unicornis (assembly GCA_028646465.1). Lineage (NCBI taxonomy): Eukaryota > Metazoa > Chordata > Mammalia > Perissodactyla > Rhinocerotidae > Rhinoceros > Rhinoceros unicornis. The sequence continues at coordinate 64,863,012 of CM053531.1, read as the reverse complement.
GAGGGAGAATCTCCCTCTGGCCTTTCCCTCAAGGTTCTTCTGGCTGTCCAAATAATTAAAAAGACAGGTTAGCAGGAGAAAATAATACCAAGTTTAATAACATGTATACATGGGAGAAACCAAGGAAACTGAGTTTCTCAACACAATAGCAGAGATTCTTGTCTTAAATACTATCTTCAGCCAAAGACAAGGGAGGATATTGGGGGTGAGGGGAGTCAGTTACAGGAGATTCCCAGAAAAGCACAGTAAATAAGAGTAAGGTTATTATGCAGATTTAAGGCCTCACCTTTCACACTGATAAGTTTTTAGAGATGAGGTCACCCCCTCCCCCCAGCACAGAGAGGGAGATACCTTTACAAATGGAGATTTCCCTTATAAATGTAAATGTTTGTCTGGCAACTCCCAGCAGGGCCACCGAGAGAATGTGGCTGGGAAGAGACAGAATTTTGATAAGAGGGGCTTGGTGCCTTTCCTATTGTAACACCTATTTTACATTATATTACAGCCATCATGATAGTAACTCCTTCCTGGAACAGACCTTCAATGTTAAGTTCTTTAGGCAGTTTGGGAGGGGAAACTCAAATGTCCTTCCTGAGTTTTCTGAGTCTTTATTGTCTTCAGCTCAAAATAATCTGCATACCAGAGTGGTGCATCCTGGGGTGGGCTGCCCTGATCACCATCACTGGCTTTCTGGGCTGTGGGCAAGAACGGGCCTGGTGCGGTAACAGTTTTAGGGGCTGGAGGTCTGAAATCGATCAAGTTGTTCCCTTAGGGAATAGCCACGTTCACCCCACCCCAAAGGAGCCATCGTGAAATCTGGAGACAGATCTGTGGTGCCCAGAAGGAAAACTGGTTAGCACTCAAGTCAGAGAGACTGGTCAGTAGAGGTGGACTGAACTGAGATAGTAAACTGGGGTAAAAGGAGAGGCCAGCAAACTCTTACAGAGAAACAGAAAATGCAGAGAAGCTTCCAGAACTACTGAAGATTTGTGACCACAAAACTGAGGTCAGTCAGGAACATGGTGACTGTTGGAGTGAGGAGGATAAGGTTTTGGAGAAGAAGGGCTGCACTTAGAGGCCCCGTGCCCTCAGCACTGTGGCCCTGTACAGTGGAAGAACCCGAGCTCGCTGGTTTCACCAGGGAAGGGAGCGCTCCCTCGTGTATCGTGTCTTGTCAGGGCTGCCTCGCCATCAACACCCAAGCCCCTGAGGGCCTGACTTCCTCTCAATCAGGAGATGACACCATCCTCCCAGAGTGCGACTAAGCTCCTGGTGGATGCCAAGGAGGGAAGGTGAAGGGAAGAAGGTGCATTCCAGACAAATCTGCTCCCTGGAAGTGAGGGGACCCTTAGCTTCGGGAAGGCAGGGACGGGATAAACCTGTGCCCAGCAGAGCTGGGGTCCATCAGCAGGTCAGAGGCGGCCCTGTACCCAGCAGGGGAGTGGCCTGTTCTGTCTGCCTTGGGTTAACGCCAATTAATCCTAAGGAGAAAGTTCAGGCCAGTAAAGCGACAGGAACTAGTTGTACATGTTTTGGCAGCAGGCACAGGGAAGAATTTGGGGGGTTGGTGCGCAGATAGCGGAAGAGGCCATGAGGAGAACAGTGTGTCCCTGTTAAGTGTCGATCTCAGGACTAGATCTTGCAGGTCTCTAGGAGGCAGTGAGCGCCCTGGCTCCGGGTCTTTGAGGGCCGTGTCCACTACTTTCTCTTTTATCCGCCTTTACCAACATCTACAAATGCTCTCCATTATATTTGAGTAAGGAGAGACACTTTGTCATCGAGTGTGAGATGTTCTGTAAATATTCTGTTCATAAAAAGACAGAACAGCAGCACAATATTAACTTTATTATGGTTCACGGCGTCACAGTGTTGTTTCTTCCCCCTAATGTGGATAAGGTACAGAAAAAGACTTTTTTTTTTGCTTGGTTTGAATACACTTTTTTCCTCTTCAGAATTAGCAGCTTGATGATTTTAACCAACAATTCCCAGGTCGACCCCCAGTGAATTCAACAGCTGCGTGTCCATGTGGTTCCTGGGGGCAGAAACACTAGAAATTTGCACTCTCTTTGTTTTTCCTTCAGCAGCATCAGCGCCCAGAATAGCTGATCGGTATCCGAATAATGAAGAGATTTTATGTTTTCTTTATTAATGAGAGGCCCTCAGCATAAGAGACTGGTGAGTGGAAATTTCCGGTCGCGTTGGGGTTTTGACTGGGCCTCAAAGCAGATGAAGTTGGGTGATATGTGCACAAACCTTCTAAAGAAAGGGTGGCGACATATCCCTGCAGAATTCCAGAGGAGTGACCCCAAATCAGTCACGCTCTTCATCCTTCCCTCTATCTATATGAGAAGGCGGGGTTGCCCCAGGAGAAGCAAGGAGAGAGCTCTGGGGTCCCTTTCCCTCATCGCCTCCCTAAAACCCAGGGTGTAGCTTCTCCAAGAGACCGAGATGCACCGCCTGGCTGCGGCATCTACGCTTAGAACCATGGGATTGGGCAAATGTGGTCTTGGTTCCCCCATCTGTGACTCAGCGTAATGCAAGAACACTTTGCAAAAAGGTGTGGCAGTAGAGTGGAGTGGGGACAGGGGCTTCCCCCTCAGGGCCCTAGGACCCCGCTTCATGTATGACCATGAAGGCTTCAAAAATAAAGCCTTTTCAGGGGCCGGCCCGGTGGCGCAAGTGGTTAAGTGCGCGCGCTCCGCTGCGGCGGCCCGGGGTTCGCCGGTTCTGATCCCGGGCGCGCACCGACGCACCGCTTGTCAAGCCATGCTGTGGCGGCGTCCCATATAAAGTAGAGGAAGATGGGCACGGATGATAGCCCAGGGCCAGTCTTCCTCAGCAAAAAAGGGGAGGATTGGCAGATGTTAGCTCAGGGCTGGTCCTCCTCAAAAAAAAAAAATAAAGCCTTTTCGTACTTTCTGAGTGAGATGCATCTTTCTCTCATCTTTTCTCCCACAATTGTCTGAATCTCTGAGGCTTTCTGCCCCACATCTCCAGTGCCCCTGGCTGACTCTGAGCAGATTCAAGTCCTCACTATCAAGAGGAATCAATAAATGCCCCAAAGCAGCAACAGGATTTAGCTCTCATGCACTGGATTCATAGTTTTGGCCTCTGGGTATATTTTTTTTTCAGTCAGTTACGCATTCTAAAGGACGTTAAGTATTGCATACTAATTGTGACCTATATGTTTATCCAGGTGTACATACAGCTGTCACGGGTATACAGCTAGGTGACGTAGGGGTCGGGTAGCAGATTTCCTAACCGATGTTGTAATAGATTCTACAGCCCATGCCCATCTGAGACGGAACTTACAGCATTTGACCTGGGATATGCTCCTCTTTTGTGCCTCCTATCTCAGAAGTGATCCTTCCAAACTCACTGAGTCATGTTAGCCAGGAACAGAACAGGGGCCTCTTCTTAAAGTTCTTCTTCCCCTACTGAAAATTCAGGCAGTTGCCAAGTTCTGTGGAGCCTTTTCCGCGGTATCTTTGCATCAGTTTTTCTCCTTCCTTTGCTGCGGCATCCTGACTTCTGTCCTCATCATCTCTCTTTGTGTGGATGAGGCCACAGTCTCTGCGGCTCTGCCCGCCCTCACTCTCCGCCTCTAATGTAGAACACACTCTACTGACAAAAGAGAGCCGTCTAAATTGCTTAATGCCTTTTTCCCTTAATTATGCGACTCCGTGGGCCGTGTCCGTGTGTGTACCACGCAGGGTGTTTCACGCTGTCCATTATTCCTGCGTGAGACCAGCACAGAGCAGGTGAGTGACAGGGCTCTAATTCAAGGTTTCAGGACTATCGGAGCACATATGGATAGTGGAGGGTCCGTTCTAGTTTTGGGGTTGTAACCCTGCTTTCAATCCCCCGAATTTGAGTTGAAGACTCTGAATCCTGGTGTCACTCAGGGACCACTGGTGTCCTCACTGCTTTCTGTTTCAACTCCTTCAAGGTCTTTTGTCTGTTTCTTTTCTCTGGAGGACAGGCTGCTCCTTCCACGCTCACACCAGACCCGACGCACCAAACACGTCTGGGCTTCAAGCCACCCTTATCCTCTGTCACCACAGGCAGGTTGGTGGCCCATCCCAGCCGAGCTCTACTGTTACAGGCGGGCAGGGACTCCTCCCATAAAGAGATGTCGTCAATCTGTGAACACCTCGCACTTTGCCGATAGCTCTTTTTTTATGGACCATTTCCTTGAGACACAAGCCCCCAGTGGGCTGGACAGGACACAAGTCTCAGTGTCAGAAGCACAGTCGTTTCATAACTGCTCATTCCAGCCAACACCAAACTCATCCTTCCCCCAGGAAAATGCCCTCCTTGGAGTCTCCTCACTCCCCTGAAACAAGAGTTCGGTGAGTTGTTCCTGCAAGTATGGCAGGATGATTTTGATGTGTCTGATGTCTGATCTGAACACAGTGTCAGACTGAGATGTGATTTTCTGCTAAAACCCCATTCTAGAATCATCTGCCTTCATTAAAACAAATAAACAAATGAGCAAAGAGAAAAAGTCTGCTTGTTTCCAGAATTCTGGTAAGAAGTCTCTATGCTCCGTGATTCTGAAATAATCACAACCGATTGTTGAGCTGTCTTGGAGACATGGGTCATTGGTGCAGACTCGGTGGAAGACCAGACTCTCCCCATCACCCTGCCACACTCCACGACTCTAACCGACTCAGAATGAACGCCGGTCTCCTTGGCAGCAAAGACAAAAGGGAAGGAAGAGTTTAATAATTCTGTTTTGTAATCCATCGGCGTTATTCCATCAACTGCAAAATAGCAGTCCTCGAGGTGTTTTGATTTTTTTCAATATGCCCTAAATGTAACAAAACCGAAACAAAAAAAGGACAAGAAAAATGGATTTAATGTTGTCATTTCTGCAAGCCTCAGCACAAGTGAGATTTCAAACGTGCTGGAGCCATCCCCACAGTTTCCAGATACTTTCATGTGTCTCCTTTGGTATTTGTCTTTCCTTCAATCTGCTGTCCACGTTTTATGTGAGTCCTTCGGAAGAATTCTTGTGTGACCACTCTTGTGTCCTTAGATACGTTCCCTTTTGTAGTCGTCAAACTCTGCTGCCTCTGAAAATCCAGATTCCTACTTCAAGTGCATTGTAATTTCCTGAGACACCGTCTCTCAGAGTCGCAGGCTTGATGTTATGCCTGTCTCATCTCCTATTTTCAAGCAAGCAGACAATCTTTCAAAGGTCAGGAGTATGATTTGTGATCAGAGAGCTCTCTCTGATATATAGACATCATTACGTGATAGTATCAACCCCTTTTGAAATTTCCAGTGGTTCCCCACTGTGTGCATTGGGAAAAAAAGTCCGATTTCTTGTGTGGTTTACAAGACCACCATCTGCCTGCCTCCGTCTCCAGATTCTCCACCAGATTTCCACACGCTGTCTGACCTGGTTGACACTCTGCAGTTTAGTTTCCAAAGACTTAATAATCCTCAACCCGTCTTGTCTTTGCTCTACTGATGTAAAAGCCAGGAAAAAACTCTGCCCCCTCCGCCTTCCTACCTCTGCCACCCACGGCCACTGAATCTGGTGGCCTTGGGGGCACATCCAGCACTCAAGAACTTCCTGAGACACCTCCTGACCAGCGGGGAAGTTAGTGTTCCTTCCACCCTGCGTCAGGGAGCCGGGTTGCTTTTGTGTGTGACACGCAGCTCCACGTTGTGAGTGTCGATTTGTCATTTCTCTCTCACCAGGGAAAGTAGGCAGGCATTTCTTGGGTTATGTAGATCAGTCATGAGATGGGGGCGTTTACGTTGTGGTGTCAGACGGCAGTGTTTATCGTTTGGATGCTAGATCACACATTTGTGCAGAGCTGCTGTCACTTGTATAATCATTAAGAAAAGAAAGAGTTCAGAATTCTGTGAGACAATATCAAGCCCGCCTGTCTTCCCTCCCCAGCCTGCTCCCTGGAAGTATCCATAGGTTAACACCCTGGTCTGTGACATTGCACATGCTTGTGCTGCCTTCACGACATTTACCAGGAATGGTAAAACCCATAAATGAATAATCACCACAGTTAATGCCTGCTTTCTGCACTCAGACACTCTTCTAACACGTCCATAGTTTATTTCATTCATTGCTCACAGCACCCTACCAGGTACACACTACTTTATTTCCATTTTGTCTGTGAGGAAACTGAGGCACAAAAGGATAAGTGTTTGTTCAAGGGCCCACAGGTGCAAGTGGCCCAGACAAGCCTCAAATCCAAGGCCCCACCCAGAACCACCTAGAAGGACCGAGAGAGAAGTGGGTCATCATTTGCAGAGGCTCCTCTGCCCTGGCACACCTGGTGGCAGGTGTCCTGTGTCTGGCTGCCCCCTGAGGTCAGATGGGAAGAACTCCACAAGGCAGGGTCGGCGGGCATCGCCTAGAGACCCGGGGAAAGTTGGGGTGCTGGTGTGACCAAAGAGGACGAGAAATAATTAGGAGTGCCCCGCCCCCTCCCACACATTCCCACCAACCTAGGACGCCTTCGTGCTTCACAGGCTCTTCCAGAACTTGGCCACAAGACTTGTATTGACTAAGCTTAGCATGAATTAATAAAGAGGAAATGTGCCAGTGGGGCAGAAGGAAGCCTGGAAATAGCAATCGTGTTCAGTGACAGGAAAATATAGATACCATCTTTTCACCCTGAGTGGATGCCCTGAAAAATCAGGGGAGTTAGTGTTCTTTCCTCAGTAAGTTTTTGCTGAAGTGTGACCCACATCCAGAAAAGTGAATGGGTCATAACCAACTGTTGGAAGCGGACAAACGTTTGTGACTGCCACCCACCCCAGATGCTGAGCCTTGGAGCCCCTGTGAGGGCCTCCTCGCATCCCTGCACCGCCTGCCTCCATCCCTGCTCTGACGTCTCTCGTCACAGAGGAGTTGTCCTTTGTAAGGACGAGAGCTTTATGATGCTCAAGTGAGAGTCTACTCAGGAGACAGGAGCTGGGCAAGTTATTTCAACAGAGAGAATTTACAACAACTGTTTCCCCAGTCTCGGGGAGCTGGGAGGGATGAAGAGAACAGGAGCCGTCAGAGGAGCCAGGCCGGGGAGGGGAGGAGGGCAGCGCTGACCGGCAGTCCATTCCTGGGGGCGGGGGCCCAGGAGGAAGACAGGCAAGCTGCCCTAGCCTGCTCTGGGCCAGCACCTCTCCTGGGTCCTGTCAGTGACGGCACGAGGGACGTACACGGGCGTGTGTGCGCGTGTCTGTACGTGTGCTGGTCTGAGTGTGCACACATCCTCGTACTTATTCTGATCAATCTGCAGACACATGAAAATAAGCGTGAGTGCATACCGATCTCTCTGACTCAGCTGCAGCACCACAGCATCCATTCCAGCGTCCCCTTTGCTTGTTTGTAACTTCTTTCTCAGTGAGAAGCCTGAAGCTCCTTGTTCACGGTGTATTTACTCATCGGTTGAACTCTGATATAAATGTAAAGTAGTTTCAGAATCGCTGACCCCCACCCGCCGTGAGAAGCAGACTGACACAGAATGCAGTCTTCATGCGCAGTGCTCGTGCTCACAGTCTCTTGTTAAACACAGTTTTCCACAGTCACTTGGGTCAGCTCTGTCCCCATGTCTGGTTTTGCTGTGAGGGTGATGATAGTCTCATAAAGTGAGTTTGGAAGTGTCCCCCGCTCTTCTATTTTCTGGAAGAGTTTGAGAAGGATTTCTATTAACTCTTCTTTGAACGTTTGGTAGAATTTACCAGTGAGGCCATCTGGTCCTAGACTTTTGTTTGTTGGGAGGTTTTTTTTTGGGGGGAAGATTGGCCCTGAGCTAATATCTGTTTCCAATCTTTCCTTTTTTCTCCCTAAAGCCCCAGTAGGTAGTTGTATGTCATAGTTGTGCATCATTCTAGTTGCTGTATGTGGGACATCGCCTCAGCATGGCTTGATGAACAGTGAGTAGTCCACACCCAGGATCTGAACCAGCGAACCCCAGGCTGCCGAAGCAGAGCGTGTGAACTTAACTGCTATGCCACTGGGCCAGCCCTGTTGGGAGGTTTTTGATTACTGGTTCAATCTCCTTACTAGTCTGTTCAGATTTTCTCTTTCTTCCTGATTTGGTCTTGGTAGGTTTTATGTTTCTAGGAATTCATCCATTTCTTCTAGGTTGTGCAATTTGTTGGCATGTAATTGTTCATACTAGTCTCTCACGATCCTTTGTATTTCTGTGGTATCAGTTGTAACATCTCTTTCATTTCTGATTTTATTTATTTGGGTCCTCTCTCTGTTTTTCTTGTGACTGTAGCTAAGTTTTGTCAATTTTGTTTACCTTTTCAAAGAACCAACTCTTAGTGCCATTGATCTTTTCCATTACACTTTGAATGTGGGAAAACTCTGGGCTTGGCACCTTCTCACATGTTCTCCCCAGTCCTGCAATGCTTACCCACCACCATCACCGCCTTGGTCAGCTTTCAAAGCAGTAATAATAACAATGCATTGGGTATTTATAGCATATATAAAAGTGAAATGTACGGCAACAAAGGCAAATGGGATTTTGAGGATATTTGAATGTATTGATTCCAAGTTTACATCTGTAAGGTCACGAGTTTACTTTGTAAGTTCTCCATTCCTTTAAATTTGTTAAGGTTTGTTTTATAATAAGGTCGATATTGATGAACACTCCCTGTGCACTTGAGAAGAAGGTATGTTCTGTTTGTAAGGCTGTAGTAAGAAATTGATTATTTACTTTCCCTTAAGAAATCATCAGGACTGTCTCATTCATTGATTGATTTAACCAAGCTTTCTACATAATATTAGTGTTAGGAACTGTCCTCAGTCCTCTGGAATCCTATCAGTGAAGAGCACAGACGTCAACCCCTTGAGTGAAGACGCTTCCTATCTACGTGGCAATGAGAACAAATAAATATACAACATATGTCATAAACACATGAAAGGCACCGTAAGGAAAATTAAAGCAAGTTAATAGTGGTGTCACCTGGCAGTCATGGTGGTCATTGGGTTCACCTCTCAGGATGGGATGGTGAGAGCAGAGGATGAAGGGACGACTCAGAAACAGACGTCCAGCCTGGGAGCATCACGTTTCACTGTCCATGGTGTGAGTCACTGTCTTTAATTAAATTCATTTAATTAGAATTTTTCTTAGACACAGTCATTAAAAATAAAACTATTTTATATGTGTGTGTACTGGAAACCGAAGGAAATATTTAATAGAAATGTTTGTGTTATTGCTTTTGTCCTGCAGCCATTCCTTCCCTTCTCATTCTGTCACGGCACCATAGTCAGAGGGGTGTCTCCCTCATCCTGTGTGAGTTTAGGTTTTCTTTTATAACTCTTAATAAATAGGGGTATTTTTGCTTCTCCTGGTTGAGAAGAGAGCCTCCAACCTGAGCCAGTTTATCCTGACTCTGTTTTCCCACATGTGAACTTTCAGCAGAGTGACATGGGCAGAGAAGTGAGTGAAGCTCACTCGCTCTGAAGGCTCCATGGAGAAGCTGACCATCAATTCCTGGGTCTTACAACCCTCAGGATGCTCTGGTTTCTCTATTTTCCAACTCCCTGTTATTTAGTTTATCCTTGGCTTGTCTGAGTCATCACCTACATTTTCAGTATTGTATTACTTTTCCTAAATTAGAGTCAGTTACCATTGCTTGCAACCAAGGACCCTCACCAACCTACGCAGAAGCATTCATGTAGAGATGTATTCACAAAGCTGTCTGCCACAGCACTGCTTCTCAATGAAAGTACTTTGAAGTAACCAGGATATCTCTCAGTAAACCATTGTTAAATAAATTATGATATATGTCATCAATAGATTAAATTTCTCCATTAAAAATAGTGGCAAATTTCTATGTTCAACTACACAGAAAGATCTTCATTCATGACTCATCTATGAGGATGGCCAGTTTTTCCAGTTCTCCTCAATGGCAACACCTTGCAAAACTAATGTGTATCACAACCAGAATGTTGGCATTTGTACGGTCAAGATACAGATCTCCATCACCACAAGGGTCCCTCATCTGGTCAGTTTATAGCCACATCCACTCCCTCCCACCCACACCCCCAATTTAACCCCTGACAACCAACTGTCTGTTCTGCATTTCCATGATTTTGTTATTTCAGAAACGTTATATAAACGTAATCATGCAGTGTGTCATTTTGGGGGATTGGCATTTTCAGTGAGCAAAATTCTCATGAGATTCATCCAGGCTGTTGTGTATCAATAATTTGTTCCTTTTTACTGTTGGGTCATAGTATGGATATATTACAATTTGATTAACCGTTCACTCATTGAAGGATGTATGGGTTGATTCCAATTTTGAGCTACTCTGAACAAAGCTGTTATAAATACTCATGTACAGGTTTTTTTTGGTAACAAAGTCCTCATTTCTCTGGGATTATTGCCCTTGAGAAAATTACTGGGTCATATGCTAGTGAAGGTTTAGTGTTATAAGAAAATGTTGTATTAAGTTGAATTGTGGACCCCGAAAGATGTGTCCACCAGACCCGCAGAATGTGGCCTTATTTAGAAAAGGGTCTTTGCAGATGTAATCAAGTTAGGGATGTCGAGATGAGATTATCCTGGATTATCCAAGGAAGGATGCCCTTATAAAAGGAAGGCAGAGGGAGCTTTGCCTCTCAGACCCTCAGGGAGGCGACCTCATGGAGACAGAGGCGGAGACTGGAGTTGTTTGGCTACAAGCTGAGAAACACCAAGGGTTGCCAGCAACCTCCAGAAGCTGTCAGAGCCGGGAAGGATCCTTCCCGAGAACCTTCAGAGGGAGAACGACACTGCCAACACCTCGATTTTGGACTTCTGCCCTCCAGAGCAGTGAGAGAATATATTTCTGCTGTTTTAAGCTACGAAGTTTCTGGTAACCTGTGATGGCAGTCCCTAGGAAATTAATACAACCATCAAACTGTTTTCAGAGTGGCTGTCCCACTTTGCATTCCCACCAGCAATGTCTGAGGAGTCAGTTCTCCACATCCTTCAAGTCCTTGGTGATATCCTAGGGATCCTTCCTCACTCTAGATCCTGAACTTGTTTTCCTGTGTTCTCTTCCAAAGGTTTTATGTTTTATTTGTGCACATAAGACCATGATCCTTACTTCTCTCTATGTACCTTTACCCGTCCCCGGGTATTTTCTTAAATATTTCCTCCACATACATTCAGAGCCTCATCAAACAGAGTCATAATTTTTCCTTCCATCTTCAGGTGTAATGTGGAAATCTCAAGGAGAGAAGGAAAGCCTATTGTTCTTGCTGTATTTTTGCTCTTTCTGTGTTCTTCCTTCCTGATGATCCACGATTCCTACTTTCTTCGTATCTTTTCTGTTTAAAGAACTTCTTCTAGCCAGGTTTTTTAGGTTCCTCTGCTCGTGTCTACTTTCTCTGATGTTCAGATTGGCTAATTTCTATTATCTTATCTCCCAGTTCACAGATTCTTTCCTCTGCCCCCTCCCTTCTGCTTTTGGGCCCATTCACCGAGCTTTATTTTCTATTATTGTGTTTTTCAGTTCTAACATTTCCATTGGGTTTCTCTTTGCATCTTCTCTGTTGAGACTTTCTATCTCTTTACTGAGGAGTTCTAGCTTTTCATTTCCTTCAGTGTGTTTGCAATTGCCCAGTGAAACGCTCTTGTCATGCCTGTTTCAATATCTTCAGCAGATAATTCTAACATCTCTTTCATTGATTGTCTTTTTTCACAAACTTTGAGATCTTCCTGGTTCTTGGCACGACTAGTGATTTCTATTGAAACCTACATTTTTGCGTTATGCTGTGAGACTCTGGAACTTATTTAAACCTCCTGTTCCAGTTGTCTTGTTTCTTTCTGACACCACCCCAGCAGGGGAGGGGTGTGCTGCCCTGTTACTTCTGGTGGAGGGAGAAGTCGGGCCGGCCCTCAGAGGGAGGCTCCCGTTAGTTCTCTGCAGGGAGGGGGCCCAGCCCCACGTGGTCTCCACCGACATCAGGTGTGTGGAGAACGCTTGCTGCAGCCAGAGGGGATGAACATCCGCTCCTACATGGTCTGCTCTGACACCCCAGCTGGTTGGGGCAGGCCCCACAGCCTGACGGGGCTTGGCTCCTGCTCGGCCTTTGCTGCTGTGGTGGGCATGGGGCCAAGGTTGTTGGTGGGTCTATTCTCCTGAGGTCTTTGGTTAGAAGAGTGGTTATCGTCTGACAGTGTCTGTCTTCCTACATGGCCCCTGTCCTGTTCCTGCAGCCAGAGAGAGCGCACTTCTGCTTGTTTGCCCCTGTGGCATTTCTGGGTTGCTGGCTTCTGTGTAGGAGGAAAGCCACCGACGCAGCACAGAGTGGGGATCTCACGTGTGTCCCCGAGCCCCTAATCCTTCAGCAGGCAGCCTGCCTCTCTCCACTCTCCATCTCTCAGGTTTGTTTTGTACGTAATGTCCAGGGCTTAGCTGTACCAGATGAAGAAAGGGAGGAGAGTGTACCTATTCCATCCCAGAAGCAGAAGTCCCCAATCTCAGTCTTTCTCTAAGTAATTGCTCCTTCTAATTTCTCCAAAATGATTATACAAATCTATAATTTGTACAAATAAGAATAAGTATAAAATAACAAAAATGTCTGCTATCAATATTTATTTTGTATCGGTTTTATAACTATAATCATGTTTTTTCTAAACTATCTTAGCTTCACACCCCTCAATTTTGAGTCATTTGTATGGATATTTTCTTTTTTTTTTTTTTTTTGCATTACTGTCAACCATCAGAAATCTTGACACATTGAAAATACCTTATAAAATTTTTTCTAAAAGAATAAATACACAATGTCACACAAACGTGTGTGCAGCACCCTACTACATGCACATCCAGACACCCGTGTCTCCCGAGGTGATGTGGGAATATTCACTGGCGCTCTTCACATGTTGCTCAGAAATGGACCCAGGCAAGTGAGACAAGGCACAGTTTCAGGCCTCCCAGGAACGCAGATAGGGAGGCTCAGGGAGCACTCATGAACGCAGCTGCAGCTCTGCACCCAAATGAGGTGTTTAGTCAAGAGCAAGAACCACGCAGGGGAATCTCTGCCCGTGGGAACCTGAGGCCATGCAGTGGGGCTCTTACTGCTGATTTGACTTGATGTGTTTTTAATGTGAGTGTTCAAATTGCCAGCTTACTGCAAATGATTTCAAGGCGGCAGTGACAGGTTCTGGGTGCCCTGTCATCAGAAGCGTAAGCATTTCCGTGTGCTATTGATTGACAGATGGCTTTGCTGTGTCTCTGCCTTGCTTCCTGAGATGAGGTGCTGGCTCCATCCTCCCTCGACTGCCTATGCAGGGAACCACCTGGCTTTGTTTTAACAGATGCCCAGGTCAATGCTGGCTGGCAGTTCCTGTGGAAGTTCCTACAGGCACTTGCTTTCAGGGCACAGGAAAGCTGGAGGTCATAGCGTTGGACAGCTGGCTGGAAGATGAAGGAAGGAGAGAGACAGCAAAGTTGGCTCAGCTGTGTGCACACGAAGACTTCACTGAAGACAAGAGGCGGGAAGTATGAGGGATGCTATAGGTAAATGTTGCCTGAAGGTGCAGCACAGTTCTTCTAATTCTATTGAGAACTATTGTAGGGTGCTGCTGTGTGCCAAGAAATGTGCCGTTCTGGGCTTACAAAGATTAAGAAGTTACTGGAGGGAGACCTGCTTGCATATAATTGCATTTGTTTATGTCGAGCACGCCAGTCCCGGCGTTTCTGAAGGAATCCTGTGATCAACATATGTGCAGCAAACCAGTGCTGATTGCACACGACTCTCAATGCTCTCTGTGTTGGAGGGAACAGAAGATCCACAGGGAAAACCAAGCAATAAGCACGAGGAAGCCAGAACCCGGGCTATGGAGCAAGGGAGAAGGTGCGACACCCATGATTACTGACAACATATGCAAGCGTCTGTCCACTCATTGCTCACTTTCCCCGTGAACTCACTTACTGGTTGATCACGTCTGTGAGCTGTGTTCATGCACCACTAGAGACACAAAGGCTGGGCGCAGACTCAGACAGACCCTGATCTCAGGGAACGTAGAGCTACCCAGCCAAGACAGACGCTGAGCAAAGACGTGCCTGGTGCTACTCCAGGTGAGCAAAAGAGCAGAGAAAGGGATCCAGGGAGAGAGGCTGGAAGGTCTGGACAGGATGCAGCAGCAAGTTAGGTCCAACTTAGATCCAGAGAGAACAGCAAACACGCCAGGCACAAGTGGAGCAGTCTCTGAATCTTGTAAGACAGCTCCGGGGTGCAGAGCAGAGCGGAGGTCTCCTGAGTCACACTGACCGCCAGTCCCTCTGAACCGGGCCTGGGAGGCTGAGAATGTCTGCGGTGAGTGCCCACTTCTCCCTAAAACGTGAGCCTCCCCCTGGGCATGGCTCACCCACATGATGGAGCCGTGCTGGAATGCCAGGTAGGTCTGTGGAAGACACAGCTGTCCCTCCCCCATCACAAAAGGTGACACAGAACAGGCTTGAGGAGCAGCCTTCAATTCAGATGCGACACCCAAATGACCTAAAATACCCCCAGCATCAATGGTGTGAGAACAGCCCACAGCTCAGGAACTGGGAAGCAGGTTCCACTTGGATAACACACTTTTCCTCACGAAGGATCTCACACTGTTGTCTCTGTTTCATTAACTCTGGGATTTCAGCTATGCCTTTACCGTCTGATGTTGATTAAGACACTGGGACTCGCTCTGTCATCGCAAATGCCTTGGCACTTGAGTGTTGAAGGAAGGATGGGAGACATCAGCGTCTCTTGTATCTGGATGCTCCCTTCTATTTCAGTCACCTTGAAATCTGCAGTTCTCTACCCTCATCCCCACAGCCCAAAGCTTGCTCTTCAGACGGGAAAATGTCTCTCTGGAGCAGGTGGGTGAGTACAGGAGGCTTTAATGTTGCTGGACCTGTAAAGGTCTGAAAAATGAAAATGAAACTGAATCCATGTGACTGGACTCTCAAGGCAATGTTTCCATTTCACAGATCAGGGGCTGGGTGGTTTCCTAGGGTTGATGTAGCTAATTACCACCAACTTGGTGACTTAAAACACATAAATTTACTTTCTCACAGTTCTGGAGTCAGACAGTCCAACACCGAGGAGTCAGAGCTGAGCTCCCCGGAGGCTCTGGGGGCAGGGTTCCTTCCCGCCCCTCCGGCCCCTGGGGCCCGGGCTTCCTTGGCTGTGGCTCCATCTACACCGGCCTCTTCTTCATGGCCTCCAGTCTCTCTGCCTCTCCTGAGGATGCGTGTGGTTGCATTTAGGGCCCACCCGGAGAATCCAGGGTAAACTCCTTCCTCAATCACGTCTCTTGCAGTGTCTTACTCACAGGTTCCGGGCTAGGAGGCGAATTTATCTTTGGGGACCATTTGTTCTGCCTACCACAGGCATATTTCTAATTTTAGCACAGAGGGGTGTTACTGCCCCTAGTGCAAAAATTCAGGACAACTGCCTGGTGGGGACAGTTCTACAGAGCAGCCCATTGCTCTCTGAATCAGGGAGAAAGTTCAGATGAGGCAAGAGTAAGAGAAGAGTAGTCTCTGACATCCAGAGAAGAAAAAGGTGAACAGTGAGCGAAGTTCAGGGACACGCGATTTCCCCCGATCCCAGAAGCGGAGGCGACTTCTGCCACCTCTGATTTCATTCTGCTCTGTCTGCCGCCCTCGTTGGCTGCTGTCCCTTTGAGAGAAAAACCTCACTTCACCAGGGGGCAGGTGTCCACACCTGGGCAGCTGTTTGGCTGGAAGCAGCGTTACAGGAGTCGCAAATATCCGTCATTTTTGTCAAATTGTCAGTACCCAGGTCTGCAGATGGGGTACACAGAGTCCAGCAACCATGAAATTGATTGCAGAACATTTCTTGTGTAAAATTATGTTTTTCCTTTCCCCTGGGGAGAGTTTCTACATGTTTCAGTAGATTCTTACATGGAGTCCTGCCCGCTAAGAAGTTTGAGACTTTTGCACTCACCCTGCTCGTTCACAGACACCGTCGAATGGGCAGTATTGACAGCGTGTATTACACGTACAGCTTATGACAAAAAAGCACCCTTTCGGCCCATGAAATGTGAAACAGATCTGAGCTTCCATCACCATCTCTTTCTCCTTTGTAATAAATGTGTCATGACGGAAGAACAAGGCTAGTCATGTCAGGAGAGGTCAAAGGCCGAGCTTCAGGAGTCCCTGGGTTTGTCGCTGGAGCACAGAGCAGGAGGGAGCGAGCCCGGAGCAGCCGCAGCAACATTGGAGGTGGGCAAAGCACCACCCTTCGCCTGGCACGTGGGAGAGGTCGGCACGTGCTGAAAATGTCATCAGACCTCTGCCCCATGAACATCACCGTGAGCCAATCGTTCTCAGGTCCCCGGAAGTTCCCTACCTCATCATCCCATTGTTTACTTTCCTTACGTGTTCAACTCTCGTCCCATGTCCCTTCATATGAGAGGGAATTTCATAGGGGCAGTGCTTTTCCTCATGTCTGCCTACCTTCTTTGTATCGTCCTTTGGTGTGCATCAATTAGGGAAAAGTCTGACCACTTTTGTCTAAAATTATCTTTTTGTCACTGAAAATATTGGTCTGTTGAGGACACAGTTTTCGTGTGATGATAATGGCAGTCTTTTCTCCTCAGTGTCTTTGAGACAGGATTCCACATCTCATGGCTTTTCTCTGTTGTACTCGAGAAGTCAGCTCTCAGGTTAACTGTTATTTTATTTGGGGGGATCTACTTTTTCTCTCTGGATAAGTTCAAAATCCTCATTTTGTCTTTGGGACACTGCAACTCCACTGCAACATATCTAGACATGTTTCTCTCTAATTTCCTAAATCTGAGCATTAATGTCTTTCAGCAATTCCGGAAAATTCTGTCATGACCTGTCCAGATACGATCACAGACGATTTCCTCTTCTTCTCTCTCCTTGAACTCCGGCATCCTGCGTCTGCTCTCACTGCCTCCTCCGGGTCTCCGCCCTTCTGCTCTGTTCCACGGCCCCGTGTCTCCCAGTGTAGCCTCCTGGATCGTATCGGGAGGTCTCTCTTTCAAGTCACACACACTCTTGAGTCGTCTGTAATTCAGTGTTACATCTTCCATTTTTAATATCTATGTGGGCAGTCGGCACTCTACAGCCTGAAAGCCAGATCTGGCTTCTGACCCGCGTTTGTGAGTTCAGCTCCACTGAACACAGCAGCGCAGATTCACGGACATATTGTCTGCAGGCGCTTCTGCACAACAAAAACAGAGCCCTGAGGCTGCCACCAAGGTAGCTGGCCTGTCACTTCACAGAGGAGGCTTGTCAACCCGGCTTATGTGATGACATCAGTTCCAGGCTTCTGTCTTATTCCTGTTCAAATATACTCAGTCACTTGCTCGCTACTCATATTTACAAACTCTTCATTTCTTTAAATAATTTAAACATTTTCATTCTGTATTCTGTGTCTGATGATTCTATTACCTCAAGTCTTGGTAGGTCTGTCTGTCATCTCTTGTTCTTGCTAAGTCTTGCACATGCATTTTTTTCCTTTTGGTATTTTATGAATTGATGGCAAGCTCATAGTCCTTAAAATTGAACTTTGAGAATCATTTAAGGAAGATCTGGGTTGGAGGTTTCGCCAGTCCATTTTCCTTTGCCATCTGCTGTCACATGGGGAAACACCAATCTGTACCCATACGGATTAAATTCTTCCCTTAAAGGACACAGTGGTGTGAGCTCAGACCTCATCCTGTGTGCGGGATGGTTTCATGTCTGAGAAGAGATGCTGGAGTTTCTCTCCTGAGGCCAGGATTGAAGATACTGACACTCCCCACTCCCCCCGGCATGCGTGGTCTGTTCCTAGTTCACCCTTACACGGTGGGTGTGGTCCTTTTGGTCTCAGCTTTGTGAAGAGGAGGCCGCTAGTCTGTCCAACCCCTCCTGGGCTGCCCCAGGCTTAGTTTCCTCTCCGCCAGACCTGCCAAGCCCTGAGAAACGAAGCTCTTGGCCCAGGGTGGGGCAGACGCCCTCCAGTTGGGCTCTGGTCGCAGCTTCACTGACCTTCACGTGGCTCTGTCTTTGCCGACTTCCACCTCGCAAACATGCGTTGCCCTCTTGTAAGCTCATGAGTGGATTTAATATTATATTTGTTTTTAGCAGTAGAATCGACAGGGAATCTGGCCTGACACGATGCTAGGGGAGTTCAATTCAGGCACTTTCAGTCAAAGCACATATTACAGGCTGTATATGTAGTTAATATTGATTTAAAAACACATTAAACTGGAAAGGGTTTTAATGATTATTAAACAGCAACTTCTTATGCAATTGAAGTGATATCCATGGCCCAGAGATAGTAACTGATTTGGGCAAAATCACAGCCTTTATTAGTGTCTCGTCCAGTTTTACAGCAGAATGTTGCAGGAGGTCCCCACACGCTTTCCTGTAAACGCAGCTCAGCTCCTGTGCTCCCTCCCCTAATGTTACAAATGTTTAAAATGAGAATCTAATGAAGAGTCTGGTGGTTACCACTCGGACTAATGAGCACAAATGGTTACAAAGCACCAAGAAAATATGAAGTGCCATAAAAAATAAAGCTTATTTCTACATGTGTACTTCCTTAAGTATTAATAATCATCCAGCTGACAGAAAATAAACTCTATAATTGAAGAAAATGAGTATAATTGAAACCGAGTCTATAAATCCCTATCTTTCTTATAGGACTATATTCTCTGACTCTCAGCATGTAATTCTGCACTTTTACCCAAAGAAAATCTCCTAAGGCTATCATAACAAAAATTTTTTCCACATATGCTAATAGCAATTACTGTACTATGCATATTATACACCATATTTTAAAGATAATTGAATACGAGAAAATTACTTTGGGGCATAAAAATTCCAAGTAGCATATGGTAAGATCCAGACAGTTCAAACTGAGACAGATGTAGATTTAGCAAGGAGGAGAGAAGGAGCCCAGTTATTCCCAGTGAACCGGTAATCACACAGACCATTTCCTGGACAGAACAACTGTAAATAGTCTGAGCCCGTTCTTCAAGTTCTATGTTGTTCAAACACCTCAGTTTACTTCTCGCTGTCATCATAAACACGAACATTTCCTCATTAAACACATTCCTCTCAGCATAACATTGGCACATTTATAGAGTTGGTATATTTGTTGTCTAGTAAAACTGGTAGGTCTTTAATTAATTAACATTCAATAGAAAAAGAAATAAGTTAATTCCATTAAGTGTGTCATTAGCATGCTTTAGATGAATTTCTGGGAATTAACAATCTTAGAAGGAAGCTTTCTTGTCCCTCTGCTTCCTAAGAAAGCTCTTAGCTCTTCTTGACAAGAAGTAGCTAACCCTTAAGGACCCTCCCTGTATTTCTTTGACGAGAGCCCAGGGGTTTCTGTTCACTCTTAGTCCTGTGATCTGGCCACCTACCACTAAGGGAAGTGTGCTAATGGCCTCAGGGGTCCTGTGGAAGAGAAGCTGAGACGGACGTGCGGGTGGAGGTGCATCACTCATGTGCCCCGGCTGCCCTACTGCAGGAGCGTGGTTGGCCGAGAGCCCTGAGCTGAAAGCTTTGCCAGGGTCTGCCTCAGCTTTCCTGACAAGCTACACGATTCTGGGGCATCCATAGGCCACTGACTTATCAGAGCAGATGTAGAGGTCCAGCTGTCTCTGGGCCCCGGGAATGCTGTAAGGGCGTCTGCTCCGGAGCTCCGCCTGGGGCTGCCAGAGACCGTCAGCGTGGCTTTGTGGTCTGACTCTGCACCCTGCTTCCATCCTGTTCCTTCAACAGGAGTTTCCCCCAAGAAACCTGTGACAGCTGATTTCAGGGGTGTGGGGACAGGATAGCTCCCACCTCATGCCTGGTGGAAGGAGGAGTTTATTTTTCCTTTGCACAAAGGCCATTAGCTAATGCAGACGGTCACCCCAGTCACCAGGTGGAGTCAGGCTGAGCTGTGTGAGCAATGCTGTGGTCCAGGCCCCTTCCCTGAGGACTAGTCCTTGTTTATCTCAGAGCACGCATGGAGTGGGCTGTCTGCCTGGCCATCTAGGGCAGAGATTCTCTCTGTCTTGGCCATCTCCTGGTTTAATGCTGATTCGACAAAATACTCTTTTCTTTCTCTCCTACCTTCACGGAAAAGGTCTCTGGGTAGTGAGAAGATTTTGTTTTTAATTACATTTCCCAGCAGCAGTTAAGTAACACTCACGTTGGGTAACTCCAACACAGCCACCATATCCCAAGGTGACAGTAGTGGCATCCCAGCTAAAGAAGATGAATACACCTCAAGAAAGTAGTTTGTAGTCATGGAAATGTGTCTTTTCCATTTGAATCAGAAAGGAGAACCAGAAACACTTTGCATTCAAGTGGAAATGAAAATAACATACATTTACAAGTTTACCACTGGGCTAAGTTAACTTTCCTACCTTTCATGAAAATACAGTCTGAGGATATTTGGACCATCTGATCCTATCCCAGTCCATCACGTTGATTTATGTATCGATGACATCATGCCAATCAAAAAGCACAAGCAAGAGGAGGCTGGCACATAGGAGGTCTTGGTTAGATACATGGAGCCCGTTGAACAGGAAGTTTCAGTGACCGACCTCCTCAGAAGAGTTTTAAAGGGTCCAATGTTTAGGAACCATGCTTAGGAACCTCCAAAGTAAGAGGAAAATGGCTGTAACTTGCAACCTCCTGGGAGAATAATTGGTAGTCCCCTTCAGGGTTTAGAAAAAACAAATCCCATACCAGGGACAACTGTTCCAGTCTATATACCTGGTGAAGCCAAAGGTTACAGCTTTGAGTGGAGCCAGAAGCAAAAAGAGGTTCTGTGGCATGTTTGGGTGTTACAATCAGGGAGGCCATGCGTTGATGGAGATGTCCCTGTGTTGTTGGACATGTCCTATGTTGTTGGACAGATCCTGTGCTGTTAGAGATGTGCCTATGCTGTTGGTGATGTCCCTGGGCTGGTGGAGATATCCACTTTTGAGGTAGATTTTGTGTTAGATGTCTATTTTATGTTGTAAAGTCTAAATTTTGTTTTTCTTAAAGAAAATACTTTTTTTTCCTGGGGAAGTCATCTTGGATTTTTTATCAAGTCTACTTTGGAATGTGGGAAAAAGTCAAAGTTCAACATTTATACAATTCTTCTTTGTACTACAAAAATTTATCAAATGCCTACTTTTTTCAGACATTTCATCGACTGATATGGAAATAAAGGTGAACACAAAGTATGGTCTCTGACTTCAAAAATCTCTGTGTCTAGTGCTTGAGGCAAACAATAACAGCAAATTTAGAGTGATAGTTCTAATGATTGCATGTTGTAGGAACTCTACTGGTTAAGATAAGTTTCTCCTGAAAGTGATAGAAATCTCAAAATAAATATGGCTTAAAAAATCAGATTATTTCTCTCATCTAAGGGTGGTGGCACAGTAATCACCAGGGACATAGACTTCTGCTTATTGACATTGCCGTCCTCTACATGCCAACTCAACACGCCATCTCCACGTGCCATCCTCCATGTCACCTCCACGTGCCATCTCCACTCACGCCCTCCCCTCTCCCCACCACATGCACGTCCACTTCATCAACGGTCTGCTCCCCTGGCCGTCTTGTCCTTCTCCCAGCCATTCCTGCAGGGGAAGTTTCTTTAGTTTAAGAAAATTTCCAAACAGGCACTCACAACTTCTAGATAAATTAAATTAGTAGAAATTAGTTAGATGGAGGTATCAACCACATGAGTAGCTGGAAATGTAGGGTTTGTTCTGAGAGGCAAAGTGCTGAGCTTCAATGCCAGGCTCTGTTGCTGAGGAGGAGGAGGGCATGTCTGAGGAGGCAAGTCAGAGACTCTGCCGCTGGCCACACAGCTCAGGCTTCTTGCCCAGACTTAAGGAGAAGGTGCAGGGCTTCCATCCAGCAGTGAAGGCTGCATCACAGCAAGGGTGGAGGCAGAATTCCCAGCTGCCCCCTGGTGATCCTGTGATTATGTCATGTTAAATGGAAAAGGGATTTTGTTCAGATGTCATTAAGGTTAGTAAGTGGTTGATCCCAAGACAGAGAGATTATCTGAGTGGGCCAAACCCAGTTATGTGAGTCCTATAAAGCAGAGTTTTCTCCAACTGGCAGCAGGAGAGGGAATCGGAGAGGTCCAAGGCAGGAGAAGGATGTGACCCTTGTTGCTGGCTCAGGGGTGAGGGGGCCACGTGCAAGGACCAGGGAGCTGCCTCTAGATGATGAGGACACCCTGCAGTAGCCAGCAGGGAAATGGGGCCTCGTTCCCACAGCCACAGGGAACTGAATTCTGCCAGCAACCTGAATGGTTTGGAGGACTACACACCCCCCAGAGCCTCCAGATAAGGGCCCCATTTTGCCATCACCTGGATTTCAGCCTCAGGAGACTCTGAGCATAGAGCCTAGCCAGGTGCGCCCAGACTCCCCACCCACAGAGCTGCCGGGTAACGAATGTGAATTTGTTACAGAGAAACAGATAACTAATGCAGTGATACAAGTTAAGGGTGAGGGAAGAGGCTGGGGATGGAATAAGGAAGAGAAAATAATACAACAGTAGTCAAGGAAAATATATTCCTAATGGTCTGAGTGAGGTGGGACAGGCAGACAAAGGGCACAGGAAGTCAGGATGATCCTTGTTGAAGTGGAGAGATGGGACGGGGAACACTGAAGCCCCAGAGGGTGCTGTGCAGCTTGGATCTTATCCAACCCAGACGGAAACCTTTCCAAGGTCATACACAAGGGGGTAATGTGGTCATGTGGCGTTTTGAAACAACACTCTGACTATAGCAGAGAAAACCAAAAAAAGGAGGCAGGATGGTCCAGATCACAGCTTTTGGTGTCCCGGGTCAGCCTGGTATCAATGATCGTGAAGAAATGGATGGGGTTAGAAATAACAGAACATTGTGATTAATTGAACAAAAATGTGAGAAAAGTTAAAGACACAGAAAACAGTCGGCTTTCTTCTCTGGTCCACTGCAGACATGAGAAAATGCAGTGAGGTTTTCTCCCTGGAGGAAGAGCACCTTGGTAGAGAGAAGAAGAGATTAGCTTGGACTGTGTGGAGGTGGCGTGTCTGACAGACATCCACATAGTTACTTCCGGAAGACCACCCACGTAGGAAGATGAAGGTCAGAGGAAAACCTCTGCCCAGAAAGATGGATCTGGGATTCATCAGCACAAAGACGGTTGTTGAAGACACGGGCTGGCAGAGACTGCTGAGACAGAGTGTCCAAACAAGAAAGGAAGAGAGACCGGGACAGAATTTTGAGGAATACTAACATCTACGTTATGAGCCGAGGAATAGTGTCCCCAAGATATATGCAGAAAGCTGTAAGAATCCGTTGCCATGGGAGATGGGAGGGGATAATAACTCAAGATAATGGAAATAATCAACAACGTCAAATTCTGCGTAAGGTAAAGAAAGAAATGCAAATGTCATTGGATTTATTTGTGTTTTTCCTATTGGATTAATTAGTAGATTGAAGATCTTGTGGAACAAAATTAGACAAAATTAATTTCCAGTATGGAGGAAAAAAAAATAGCCAGTCCTGGTGATCTAGTTGTTGAGACTTGGCACTCTCACCGGGTTCGATTCCCCATTAGGGAACCACACCACTCCCTGTTGGTTGTCTTACTGTGGTGGCTGCATGTTGCTGTGATGCTGAAAGCTCTGCCTCCAGTATTTCAACTGCCAGCAGGGTCACCTGTGGTGGACAGGTTTCAGAGGAGCTTCCAGACTAAGACAGACTAGGAAGGAGGACTTGGCCACCGACTTCTGAAAAATTTGGTCATAAAAACCCTGTGAATAGCAGTGGAGCATGGTCTGATAGAGAGCCGGAAGGGGGAGGATGGCGCCAAAAGACTAGGCAGGGCTCTGTTCTGCTGCCCACAGGGTTGCTAGGAGTTGGAATCCACTCAAGGGCACTAACAACAAATGGAGGAAAAATATAAATTTTAAAATTAGTATTTGGATGGCATTAGATTATCAACAATTTAAATGTGAGATCTATAGCCTAGGTATTTTAAAGACAGGAAGAGGGTAAGTTTAGTCTGTGCTATGTAGAACTGGACCAAATCATGGAATGTCCCAGGATCAGTAAGCTATGTGGACTGGGGATATTAATCTGTACATCACACCATAGAAGACGAGGAGAGAAGAGCAGAAGGTGAGTTTGCCCTCAGATGACGTCTGCACCTGTAGGCTGATCACAGAGGAACCAGTAGAGGCCACTGCTTACCTCTACAGTCTACGGAGATCAATGTCCTCCCCTCTACAGTCTCTGCAGATCAATGTCCTCCCCTCTACAGTCTCTGCAGATCAGTGTCCTCCCCTCTACAGTCTCTGCAGATCAATGTCCTCCCCTCTACAGTCTCTGCAGATCAGTGTCCTCCACCACAGGCTGTGGTAGGTGCTGGTTGGACCAAGCTCACCATAACTTCTGGATGACGACGATATGAGGAAGGACTAGATTTATACCTGCCTTTGAATTCTGTGGTTTTACTAGACATTTATTGTGCCCCATGCCACAGGATATTCTAAAGAGCATGGTTACCTTATATTTTCACATTTTCTTTATCTAAGTTATCTTGATTTTTTTCCCCTGATCACTTGAGGGGTATTGAAATTCCACCTATCTATTTAGGAAAGTAAAAGTTTATTGTTAAAGCAATTTTAATATAAAGAAATACTACAAAAAATACAACAAAGCAAAACAAAACAGAACAGTACAGTGATGCAAATCAACTAGTTCAGCTATTCGATATTCTCATACTGTCTGTGATGGTACACGCTCTCCCCAGTGTGAAGTGACAAGTTCTGGCATCATTCCCACCTCGAGACACAACTTTACCTTACACGCACGATTTAAGTAGAATGTCTACTATATTATGATTCAATGATAATCTGAAAAATATTAAATAAAAATCACTTAATGGAAGAAAAGCACAATAATCGCATCCTAGAGAATGTCAGATGGGCTTCCCCCGAATTCGATTCTCTCTTCCCAGGGATTTCTCACAGCTTTGAACCAGTTTTGTGATGAGTGAATGGTAATGAGCCAACAAAGCAATTGTGCTTTATGATGTGGTACGAATAAGCATTCCAATGAGATTTTGAAAGTAACATCAAAATAATAGGGAAAACTGTTATTTCCCTATATTATTAATATAGGGAAAACATCCTAACATCAAAATAGGAAAAAAACTTATATATTACTTTTACACAAATATGAATGATAAAATTTTGAGGAAGTAGGAGTCCTTCTGGATGCCTGTTTTTAAACTAGCCAGAATCATCTTCATCTGAGCGTTGGCTAGGACATTCTAACAGAACAAGGCGATACAAGTCCTTTCTTTGGTGTCTTAGGAAATAGAAATGGCCTTATTTTTCAGAAATAAGTAGGCTTGTTCATCTGTCCTACGCATGTTTTGGGAAACATTTATTGATTAGTATATTGCTATTTTGATTAGATGCTCACTATTCTGCCAAGTCCACTGAAAACTTTCTTTAAACATGTGGTGAAAGGTTTAAGGGAACCAAGGGAGGGAAGAACTGCATATTTACAAAATACCTATGTACGCAAAACATTCAAAACCCTGCCAAGGCCGTGAATCTTATTTGAATTTCTCACTGCTGACGGGTTGTCAGCAATCCAAGGTAGTGAAGAGAGGCTAAGGAAATCAAGTCAGCGGTGACGATCGTATGAAGCGTGATGCGGCATCGAGACATCCACTGGGTGCTCATTAGGGCCGCAAGCATGCCCACAGCAAGAGGCGACGAACCTGCTGCTGCCTTGATGCGGTTTGCCACAGCACAGCCCTGTATCATTTAAATTGTCAAATTGTCCTTAGGATCACCACGGAGTATTTAAATGATGTAATTACTCGGCCTGTCACTGTCATCTTTCTTCTTTGGTGTTATGAAAATATCTAGAAACACTAAATATCCGCAGGTGTGCACAAGCCATCTCTGTCCTGAACCTCATTCTCACCTGATGTGGAGCTCCCCACACCATTTGAACACTGTCTCTTGCTGTTTTGCCCTCTCCTCCTTTATTATGTTTTTGCTTGGAGGAGCAGAGACCCTATATTTGCTCTTTATTAAAAAGGAGGAGCAGATGGGAAAAATTGAATTGCTTTGTCATGTGAAAAAAAACTAGTATATTTTATTGATTTTTAAAGTGTTTAGATTTTTTACTGCCTTCTATTTTGAAATATTGAATAACCCCCAAAACAATGGTACTTCTTTATAAATTGCTTTAAATTTTATGGTTTAAAATCAATACCAGATGATGATGAAGGTCAATATCAAGGTAGAAAATAAGTGCCTCGGTTTTCCTTGAAGATCATCTTCAGTTCACCTTTATTCTTAGATAAAGGAAAGCTAAGGGGATGTGTTTCCAGCAGACTGCTCTGCGAGAAGGACTAGAGGGACAGCTCACAGAGGAGCTGGGAACATCAGGAACAAGCAGTTGCAGGAAGGAGAAACTTCCGGCATGCCTCATAACTGTCCTCCTCCTTTTGAATGTTTTAAATTTTGCTTGAAAGTTGAAAGCACAGATTATTAGATTGACTGAGGATGTTTTCAATATATGAGTGATGACATTAAAGACAGCTACACTCAAAGTGGGGAGGGTAGAGGAACCCAACTGGCGGTGAGGTTTCCACCCGTGACGTGACATGGTGAACGTCTGTGCTAACAGACTCTGATAAGTTCAGGGTGTATATTGCAATTTCAGGGGCAAACACAAAATAATATATACAAGCAGATATACTCAAAAACACTATGGGTAAATTAAACTGAAATACTAAAATTGTTTAAGTAATTGATAGGAAAACAGGAAAGGGGAAAGAGGCAATGATTAGAAAATGAATAATAAAATGACATGTTAACTCCTAACATACCAATAATCACAGTAAATGTAAAGGGTCTAGGCCCACCAATTAAAAGACAGAGATTTTCATCACTAAATAAAGGGGACCTAATTCTACACTATCTACAAGAAACTTGCTTAAAATATAATGAGATATGTAGGTAAAAAGTAAATGGAGTGACAGGCTGGCCCTGTGGCCTAGTGGTTAAGTTTGGCACGCTCCGCTTTGGCAGCCTGGGTTTGGTTCCTGCATGCAGACCTACACCACTCATCAGTGGCCATGCTGTGGTAGCATCCTGCATACAAAATAAAGGAAGATTGGTACAGATGTTAGCTCAGGGTGAATCTTCCTCAGTGCAAAAAAAAAGTAAACGGATTGAAAAAGATGTGTAGTGGCTTCATTAGTTACAGAAAAGTACACTTCAAGGCAAAGGAAATTATCAGGGGCAAAGAATATTACATAATGATAAAAAACGTTAATTCCCCAAGAAGATAATGGAATTCCAAGGCTACATTCATGGACAAAATAAGAGACAGGGGCCGGCCCGGTGGTGCAAGCAGTTGAGTGCGCGCGCTCCGCTGCGGCAGCCCGGGGTTCGCCGGTTCGGATCCTGGGCGCGCACAAACGCACTGCTTGTCAAGCCATGCTGTGGCGGCGTCCCATATAAAGTAGAGGAAGATGGGCACGGATGATAGCCCAGGGCCAGTCTTCCTCAGAAAAAGAGGAGGATTGGCAGATGTTAGCTCAGGGCTGGTCCTCCTCACAAAAAAAATAAAAAAAAAAAAAAAAAAAAAGAGACAAAACTGGGGCCCAGGGCAAAAGCTGACAAGACTCCAGGTCCCAGGACCCATCACAGTGACTCCAGCTCCTCTCTGTGCCTTCCTGCAGTCGAAGGAGAGTGGTGGCCTCGTGTTGGAACCTCATGGGCTCCTGGCTCTGACAGTGGGTGAACCCCTCAAGGGAGGGGGTGGGCATGGCTGGCTCTCCCTAGGTGTCCCCTTCTCCCCAGATCCTCGCCACCTCCCCCATTCAAAATTTGGCTGTCTGGGGTGTTTTCTGATGTTTTTGTAACAGCTTTTTAACACCGTTGTCTAGGTCTCATAGTTGTTCTCAGCAGGGCGGTTAGTGTCATGTAAGCCACTTTTCTTTGGCAAGAACTGAACACCTCAACTCCCCAGCTCTACTCTACTCAGTCGCTTATTACTGTTTCATTTGCTCACTTTTGTCATTTTTTGACATTTTTACCATTAACATGCTTTCCTTAGACCTGTTTCCCATTGTCCTCCACGCACTGTACTATTCAAGACGAATTCTCTCTTTCTAAACATTTCTTTCCTGAGTTCTGTTAGTTATCATTTCATTTTTTTCCTGACTTTTGGCTGTCTCTCCCATGAATCATTGTATTTGTGCTTGGAAATGTTCTTTGATCTGCAATTGCTACATATTTTAATTCAAAAAATTACATTTTTATCTGCCCATTTACAATTTTACATCTTCTGTAGAAAAGAAATCTCGCCTCCCAATCCTTCTCCCTGTGAGGTCTCCATGTGGACCAGGGCTGATTCTTGTTGTGGTTGTTGTCACATGCGTTTCAGTGTGCTCCTGGTCAGAGGTTCTTAAGTAACCATGGAACAGTCTTTTCTAGATTGGTGTTTTGCAGAAAGCCCCTTAAATTTTTTATCCAGAAAATCATTTAAGAAACAGTGGCTCAGATAATTCTCAAAATCTCTCCTGGCAAGATGCTGGGTCTCTAAGGGAGAATCCAGACTCCTCCCTCAGGGCCTGAAAAGCCATGTCTCAGAAATGCAATCATCAAGCTGACTGTGGTTGTATCAGAACCAACTGGTTTTTCACTTGACACTGTTCAGACCCTGATTGAATTCAAGGCTTTTCCAGTTTCCAGAGTCCCGTATCCAGGTCACTCAACAGTAAGCATCAGTTAGGGAGAGGGTCTGTGAATGAGAAGCACACACAACTGATCCAAACCAAAATTAATTCCTATCTTGTTTTAGCTTTTACAGACAAAACTGCAACTTCCTTGATGTCTCACACTCTGAGAACTCAAGGGGTTACAGCATTTCCTTGATTCAGCTTCTCTGTGGTCTGCCAGTTTGGCATTTTATAGTTTTAAGATTCTCAGACCATGGAAATAGAGCTACTTCTATTAGTAATAATTAATAATAATAATAAAATACTAAATAACTAGCATTTATTGAGTACCAACTTTGGGCAGGCAAAGAGCTATGCTAGGTACTTTCCATATTTAGTCTTTAATTATTTAAACCACACTAATGAATATATTTTTGAACTTGAAGTTCAGTGAAGTGAATGACTTCCCCAAGACACTGGTTAGAAGTGGAGGAAGGAAGCCTTCTTGGCTTAAATCAACTGCTCTTGTGACTAGTGCCCACTTCCTTCCAATCACTAACCTGTGAGTTCAATGTTTCTTCTTTCCAGGACGTCGTAGCTCCGTCCCTGAGACAGCGCATCATCCAGGGAGGGGCGACCATCCTCGTGTTAACAGCCACTGCACTGAGTTCACGATGGGAGCTCATGGGGATCTGGAAAGACTGTCTTCATGGTTTGAAGGCAAAAGCAATCGTATTCTTGAAATCTCAAGAAGGATCTACATACCCCTACACTTTGTGTCTGTAATTATCATTGAATAAAGTGACTAGGTTCTCTTCTCAAACTGGGGCATAAGTCTTCATTTTTGGGGGAATTCAGTTTTGAAGGTTAGTTAGGGCACATGAAAGTTACTCTTGTATACTTTCCAAAACAAGGCAATTTCTTCAAAGTAAGTTCAATTTGCTTTTCCCGAAAAATCTTCCATTTTGCGTTATCTTAAAAGCAAAAAAGCACTTAATGAGGTAAAAATATTCTTCACATGTTTGTATAATATACACATATATCTATAACATAGATTCTATTTCATGTAAAAAGAAATGCACATTCTCACTTTAAAATATTACAATATAGAGGGAAAGAAACTCCTCTAATCTCATTAGCCAGTGATAACCAGTGTTCACCTTTTGCTTAGTGTTATCCATAATTTTGCTTGTGTATTTATGTACATACATAGTTAAAAATGTGATTGCATTTTATGTAATAGTCTACCAATTTTTTTATTGTATCTTCCATACATCACTTTCAGTAAATACTTTGAAGTAGAACTTCTAATAACTACATGATGCAAATACAGCAATTTACATAACCTTCCTTTAGTGTTTTTGCAGTCTTTAATTTAGCAATAGTACTATGATTAATAGACTTTAACTTTATTTTTATTTATTACTGAAGATAATTTCATCGATGTGGAACGTGTACACGTTTAAGGGAAAAACCGCCAAAATTTACTCCAAAAATATTGGACTGCTTTGTGGTCCCCTGGAAGCACTGCATGAGAATTCTAGTTTGCCTTTATCTAGGCCAAAATCTTGTGTGTGTGTGTGTGTGTGTGTGTGTGTGTGTGTGTGTACGTGTGTGTGAGATTATACATGTGTGTGTATGTCTTCTATATTTGCCTATTTATTGGTAAAAACATTAGCTTTTATTTTTTATTTATTTTTTATTTTTTTGTGAGTAGGACCAGCCCTGAGCTAATATCCAATGCCAATCCTCTTTTTTGCTGAGAAAGACTGGCCCTGGGCTAACATCTGTGCCCATCTTCCTCTACTTTATATGGGACGCCGCCAGAGCATGGCCTGACAAGCGGTGCGTCGGTGCGCACCCAGGATCCAAACCGGCGAACCCCGGGCCGCCGCAGCAGAGCATGCGCACTTAACCCCTTGCGCCACCGGGCCGGCCCCACATTAGCTTTTATTTTAATGTGTATTATTGCCAGTGAGCTTGAACATTCTCTTCTTATATTCTTTGAATTTTGGAAACACTGTCTCAGCTGCTCCTATGCACTCATTTCCCTCCCCTGAGTAGGTTCCAATCTGTTGCTTCCACGCATTTCTTTTCATTTTATTTTCTTGCTGCCGGTGGTGAGATCACATGCTCTTGAATAAATTCTTGGCACATTAGTTGACTGGGTAGTAGTAAACAGAATCTGTAATGGTGACAGATCTTAACTTCATTTATGTCACTTAATGGCAAGAACATCTCAAGCTTTTAATTTTATTTTGGAATCCTTAGACACTTCCTTCCTCATTTGAGCTTTATTCACTAATCAGTATTTCCTGAAAATTGTGCAATATTTTTGAGAGAGAGATCATCATTTCAACAAATGTATCCTTAATTGGAAAGTACTAGGATATGTGTAATTTTACTAGTAAAAAAACTTCAAGCTTTCTGCAACCTCCAGTGATTTTCAAAGATTGTCAACAATGAGCAGTGGATGTTGTCTACTCCCACACGGCAAGAAGGAGTTCAACTTTGGGTCCAAAGGCATTTTCATTCTACATTCTTAGGTCAAGAATATGTCTCTGCATAAACTCATCTGAAAGCTAAAAAGATTGCTCTCTGTGTCCCTCCAGGTAAGGTCTAACTGAGTTCTGACGCCTGAGGTAGAACCAGAGTCCTGAGTGTGGACACTGGATGCTCAGAGTGGACAAACCAGGGAGCTCTATGCTCATCTTGCGATCAGAACTCTCCACACACCGTGCCCCTACTGCAGTGGTGTGTCTCTGCAGATCATTTCTATTCACTACTTACCAGCCATAGAGCAAGCACAGAAACTCAGACTTTAATTTCTATGATAATAAATTAGCAACTCTAAAATTGGTGTTTCCATTCAAAAATGTTAAAGAGTTTTCATGTAGTAACAATTTGACCTTGCATTGTGCCATAAATTACCTAAAATGTTTCCAGATATTAAATTTGCTATAAAATAGCAGCAGCATTATCTTTTCATTGGCAAAGCATCACAAGTCTTGCTGGTAAAAGTTAATATTAAGTGTACTTCCAGCAGCCAGAGCATACTCTTAATTCATTCACCCAACTCTTAAATATCACTTTCCCATCACTCGCCCACACTTCTAAGATTTTCTCTGTCCCCAGTACATTCTCTTAATTGGTCCAACGGATCAACAGAATTTCAGTAACAAATTTTTATTTGACCAGCTAAGAATTTCTTACTTGTGGCTTCCAGGAAGTGAGTAAAAAGCAAACGCCTGCTGAACTGAGCCCAAGTAGATCCCTAGAGATACAGCTCAGTTCCCATCAGTGTCCACCAGCCTCTTCTGATCATCCCAAAGTGCCACTAAGAACTTGTGAGACCAGTTGTTTTGTTCACTGCCATGTTCCCCAAAGTAAACTGGGACCTTCATGGGGGCAGAGACCTCTTCCAAACCCTCAGTGCAAGTCGCTAAAGGTATCGATTGCATAAGGAGCACTGGGAGATTTCACAATTCCCAAATCCTTACTCATGACTTTCTGTGGAAACCATAAAGATAGAGGTGAAAGAAACCCAGATTGTCCACATCCCCAGCTGAGACCAGCCGATCACTCTCCCTTTCCTGAGGAGCTGGAAAAGGTGTGCAACTCAACTCGACTGCCATCAAAGGAGGGCTTCTGGTGAGAAATGGCCTATTTGAATTATGCACAGTACATTCTTTTGGATATTTTCAAACAGGCTTGGCATCAAAATTACTGAAATAAGGAGCCATATACCTTCAACTTGCTTTAGGTTTAATTTTTAAACAGCTTCCCTACTTATGAGAACCTTGAATAATGTTTTATTTTAAACAATAACTGAGGATTTCTCATAAAAGAACTTTAAGAAACTGCTTGAAGGGATTTCAAAGCTTGCTTAATTTTAGGCTGTCTCAGAAAAAGAGACAATTTTCATAATTTTGTTTTTAAAAGTATAGACCTGTCATTCTTCTAGGCACTTTAAGGAAGCAATTTTCTTTAAAAGGTTAGAGAACATTTTTTCCTTCTATCATATTTCTCTTCAAAAAGTATTCTATTTTAAAAAATAGATAAATATTTTGTGTGTGCTTTTAAAATCTTTTATTTTCAATATGAAGAGCTGAGATATTTTGGTTTTATTGTAGATAGCATCTGCTGGAGATTATACATTTATATAATATATACATATTATATATATATACATTTGAGTTAAAAATAACAGTTTTTAAAAATCTAGTTTGAGGATGTTTGTGCTCCTACGATTCAAGCGGTAACTGCAATTGCAGCAGAAATCCATAGTGTATCTAAGAGGATGGGAAACAACTCATTTTAATTGCTTTTCTACTCACTCAGGACTGTGCCAACTTTTGTGGGGTTTCCTGGGTCCTTTAGATAACTAAGCAACTAAGGGTAGAGGAAACCAAGTTAAGAGACATAAGGTAAAGCCCACCAGACTACAAATGTTTAAGTTAATCATGCACATGGTTTTATTAATAATTAACTACCAGTGTAGGTGAAAATCAGAGGGAACCTGGTAATATAATCCATCTGTAACCAAATAACCACGCTGCTTTTAAGTGTTAATTCCATCAGAGTTGTCAGAATCCTTCACTGCTCATGTATTCTGCAAGCAAACGCTGCCTCTTACAAGTGAAATACTGCAGACTCCGCCAATAAGCATTAAAACCTAATGGGAAACTAAAAAATAGTGAATGACAGAAAATGAGTGGTCGGGGCCAAATCAAAAGTGACCTCACAGCTTCTGTAACTCCACTTGAAGTCGGGAGCAATTACGGGGCAGGGGCCCTGGAGGACCCAGTTTGTGAGAAGATGCGAACTTGAAGTGCACCAGAAATTGACAAGCCCTCTGGTGTGGTGTGATTAGGTGGTGAAGGCGAATGGAGGGGGTGAAAGAGCCCGACTGCAGAGGAATTTAGAGGAGGGACACAGAGAGGACAGCACACCGCAATCCGAGCGGACAGACCAGCATTATTCCACACACGGCTGTGGATTTAACACATTTAAAGCAAAATCATACTGTTAAGTTTATTTTTTCTGATGATAAAGTTACACGTTTATTACATAATACTTAGAAAACATAGAAAAATATGAGGCATCAATCACCTTCAATACCACCATCCAGATATAATCACAATTAAGCTCTTTGTCCTCATATGTGGGTGTGCAAATGAGTGAGACTGTGTGTGCGCGTGTGAAAACGTGTGTGAATGTGTGTGCACGTGTGTGAATGTGTGTAAAAATGTGTGTGTGGTGTGTCTACTTAGGATCATAGTGTTTTGGCTTCTGTTTTATTTGCTTTTTCACAAGTTATTATAGCTTGAATATTTTCTCCCATGACCAAAGAATCTCAAATATAATATTACATAGAATATATTTATTATAATTTAGTGATTCTCTTGTTGTTGGAAATTGGCAAAAACCTTTAGTCAAATAATTTCATAAGGTAAAAATGGAAAGGAAAGTAACTGATTCTTCTTTGTTTTTGTACAAATCAGGAAGTCTAATTTAGTAAAATTTAAATACAATTAAAAATAAATCACCAAATTAGTTACTTGACTGAATAAAACCAATCATTTTGATAAAAATAGCTAATCTATGCCCTAATTACATAGAGCCATTTAAAGTTCATTTTTTCATGCAAGAAAGCAAATTTGTAGCTATTTCTGCTTTTTCCAATTCAAATGCTGGGATTGTTTCTCATCATACCAAGAGGATATCATGACTCCTGTGATAGAAGCAACATGATAGAAGGCTGAATTTTATTTCAGAGAAATCTCACTGCACATTTTTAAAAGAATATTACCATTTTTAACCAGTGGAGGAAAATGAATTCATGTGATTATTTTTGATATGTTTTCTTGTCATATTATAAAGTTATCACGTGTTGTGGATACATCTGGATTTGATGGTTTTGTTCATTTTGCTATCCAACACCTAGTGAACCTTCTGAAGACGTTTCTGGGAGCGTGTCCCCCCAGTTTACTTTGTTGTGCCACCATCTGTGCATTGAGTCCACAAGCTCTAGACCTGACTCCATCCTGACTCCTCAGGGGGCCTGGACTCGCACACAGCCATTTGGAGCGCTGACAGTTTGACTGACCATTGTGGTTTCTTCCCCCTGACAGGGCACTGCATAGGGACGATGAAAACTAAACAGAATTGTGCTTTGAGTGTCGGCAGGAGGAAACTGCTTCTTCATTGGCATCACGGACGATTTGAAGGTACAGCTGCCAGAAGGCACCTTGCCAACAGGGCTTGAACATTAAGTCACCACTGAAAAGAGCAGAGTTAAAAAATAATGAGCTGAGATGAGCTCTTGATAATATCATTTTCACCTGAGGATTTACTAAGTCTGGAACCCAATCAATGAGAAATAAGCAAAAATTGCCTTTTTTCCTTAACTCAGCCGGGTTTTTTTTTTAACTTGCAACCAGGTGTCCAAATAAATAAAATCCTTAAAAACACATTGTCTCCCCTTAAGAACCGGACGAGACACAGCTTAGCTAGAAGTGACAGCCATAGCCCACCAGACGTCCGCACTGGAATGGCCAGGGAAACAGAACCTTCCCTGAGCCAGAGAACCCACCTGAAGAACAGCCCCGGCACCCTTGTGGCTGGCGGTGCAGAGATACTTTAGTGAGGAGCTGTGAGCCACGGCCACGGTGCTGTGTGTCCAGTGGAATGAGGAACAGTGGGTTTCCTTCTACTCCGCTGCCCTTCAGGGATCCCAGTGTTGGCTCACTTGGTTCTTTTCTGCCACCATGACTCAGGACCCCAAAAGAGATTTCCTCTTTCTAGGGCTGCACTTTCCCCAGCCCCAATTCTCCAGCTTCCAAAGATGAAAGGGTGAAAGTTAAGCACAGTTAGGAGGTACTCGGACGTGACACTGGGAGGCAGAGAGGTGAGGCCGTGCTGGTGAAATCACAAGACTGGGAGAGGCCCGAGGGTGTGAGAATGTGGACAGAGCAGAAGGCAGGGAGGCGAGACGGCCCTGCCTCCGTGGACTTCACCTGAGGTCGCCATGTCAGGTGTGACCTGAGGGCGACTGCCCTCAGAACCTCACAGAGCAAGGGGCAAGAAAGATACTTTTTCCTGTGACATTGACCTTTGAAAGAATAATTTTTAATGCGTTGAAGTTTAATGTGGGAAAGGGAACAAAAGAAAGAAAATTAGGAAGTGCTGACATTAGAGCTTTACGATTAGGGCAAGAGGAACTCACATGATTCATATTCAGCGGCACCCAGAGAAGGCTGATTTAACAGAGGGCACATTTTAATACAGGAAGGCAGCTCAGATGCATCAGTGGAGGAGCCTGCTCTCAAATCAGCAGAAAGCAGCACTCTGGAGGATGAACTTTCAAGAGAATTGATATAATCACAACACATTTTATTTATTCATTTTTTTTATATTTCTCTGTGTTTCCCAGATTGTCTTTCAAAGCATGCTCCAGCAGGCTATGCTGTTCCATTAGAGGGATTCAGTGTGGAAGGGCACTCATTACATTCTAGATCCATGGGGATCACTAATGCACGGTACAGTCATTTCCAAA
This sequence comes from Rhinoceros unicornis, assembly GCA_028646465.1. Classification (NCBI taxonomy): domain Eukaryota; kingdom Metazoa; phylum Chordata; class Mammalia; order Perissodactyla; family Rhinocerotidae; genus Rhinoceros; species Rhinoceros unicornis. Next base: position 64,826,762 of record CM053531.1, on the reverse strand, counting down.
TTACTTTTCAGGACTTAATGGGTTATAATTGATTGGAGAAGTGCAAACTAACACTCAGTTTTCACTAGGATAGTGGTAATTTTTTGGTAATTGCTCTTTCTGTGCAGTGGGACCAATTTCTAGCATTCTTTCTGCCTAGAAGTTCTACAGAAGGTCAAGATGCAGAGAAACATAGTGATTGATGCTTGTAATGATTCCTACTTTGAAAATAAGATTTAATAATATCTGCATTTCAAATGAGCTGGAGGAGTCACGACTGACTAGTAGGAACCATTGAGGAGCGACAGCTCCCCAAAGTTCTTGGTCATATCTCTCCTTAACTCCCCACCAGCACAAACATGACACATTACTCCCTCCTTCCGCTTCTTCCCTTATCCCATGTCCTCACCACTCCATCCCAACCGCATCCCTTTCCAGCATTCCTACATAGGGCCTGCAAATCCTGACCTTCTCAGCTCCTGACGGACCCTCTGAGCTACTCCTGTCTGCTTCCCGATGGAAACTACTCTGACTCCTCAGAATCTAATCTCATCTAATCTTGGAAGTTAGAAGTTAATTCCTAAAAGAATAAGAGTTGGTATGCAGATTGGGAAGGATTGGGAAACAAGCTGTCTTTGCTCACAGAAGACATGACTGTATATGCAGAAGATCTTGAAGAATTAAAAACAAAAACAAAAACCTCCTAGAACTAATAAATGATTATAGCAAGGGGCTATAGAATACAAACTTAATATGCAAAAGTTGATCACTTTTCTATATGCCAGCAGTGAACAACTGGAATCTGAAATTAAAAACACAATACCTGAGCACCAAAAAAAGAGAAATACTTAGGTATAAGACTAAAAAAAATGTACAAAATAAAGATGAGGAAAACAACAAAACTCTGATGAATAAAGTCAAAGAAGATCTAAATAAATGGAGATATATTCTATGTTCGTGGATAAGGAGCCTCAATATTGACAAGATGTCAATTCTTTTCAATTTGTTCTGTAGATTTAAGGCAATCTCAATGAAAATCCCAGTAGGTTATTTTGTGGATGTTGACAAGCTGATTCTAAAGTTTATATGGAGAGAAAAAGTCCTATAACAGCCAAGTCAATATTGAAGGAGAAGAACAAAGTTAGAGGACTGACACTACCTGAATTCAAGACTTATGATAAAGCTATAGTAATCAAGACAGTGAGGTATCGGTGAAAGAATAGACAAATAGTTCAATGGAATAAAATAGAAAGCCCATAAAAATGCACCCTTGTATATACAGTCAACTGATCTTTGACAAAGGAGCAAAGGCAATACAATGGAGCAAAGATGTTCTCTTCAACAAATGGTGCAGGGACAACTGGACATCCACACGCAAAAAATGAATATAGACACAGATCTTACTCTCTTTACAAAAATTAACTCAATATGGATCACAGACATAAATGTAAAATGCAAAGCTATAAAACTCTTAGAAGATAACGTAGGAGAAAACCTAGATGACCGTGGGTGTGGGGATGACTTTTTATACATAAAGGGCGATTCATGAAAGAAAAAAATTGATAAATTGAACTTCATTAAAATTAAAAACTGATCTACAGAAGACACTGTTAAGAGAAAGAAAAGAGAGGGCCAGCCCGGTGGCGCAAGCAGTTGGGTGTGCACACTCCGCTGCGGCAGCCCGGGGTTTGCCGGTTCGGATCCCAGGGGCGCACCAACGCGCTGTTTGGCAAGCCATGCTGTGGCGGCGTCCCATATAAAGTGGAGGAAGATGGGTGTGGATGTTAGCCCAGGGCCAGTCTTCTTCAGCAAAAAAAGAGGAGGATTGGCAGATGTTAGCACAGGGCTGATCTCCTCACAAAAAAAATTTTTAAAAATTAAAAAAAAAAAAAGAGAAAGAAAAGACAAGCCACAGACTTGGAGAAAATATTTGAAAAAGACACATCTGATAAACAACTGTTATCTAAAATACACAAAGAGCTCTTAAAATTCGACAATAAGATAACAAACAGTTCAATTAAAAAATGAGCCAATAACTTTTACAGACACCTTACCAAAGAAGATATAGAGATGGCAAATAAACATATGAAAAGATGCTCCACATCTTGAAAATTCAAGATTTCAGTGATGTGCTACAAAGTTTTCAAACACAAATTGAGATTTGAGCCTAACAATTCCTCATTGAACTAGAACTAGAATCAAAATGCAATTTAAAACAATTTGATACCTCTAAACACCTATCAGAATGGCCAAAATCCAAAACACCGACAACACTAAATGCTGGACAGGATATGAGGCAACAGGAACTCTCGTACACTGCTGGTGAGAATGCAAAATGATACGGCCACTTTGGAAGACAGTTTGACAGTTTCTTACAAAACTAAACATACTTATACCATCTAGCAATCATTCTCCTTGGTATTTAACCAAAGGTATTGAAAACACGTCCACAGAAAAACCTGCACATATATGCTTATAGCAGCTTTTTATAATCGACAAAACTTGGAAGGAACCAACAAGTCCTTCAGTAGGTTAATGGATAAATAAACTGTGATACATCCAGAAAATGGAATATTATTCAGTGATAAAAAGAAATAATCTATGAAGCTGTGAAAAGACATGCAGGAACCTTAAATGCACATTACTAAGTGAAAGAAACCCATCTGAAAAGGCTACTTATTGTATGATTCCAGCTACATGACATTCTGGAAAAGGTAAAAACTATGAAGACAACAAAAGGATAAGTGGTACCCAGGGTGTGGGGGGGGAGGGATGAACAGGCAGAGCACAGAGGATTTTTAGGGCAGCGAAAATACTCTGTATGATACTGTAATGGTGGATACATGCCATTTTACATTTGTCCAAACCCGTAGAACGAACGACACCAAGAGTGAACCCTAAGGTAAACTATGGACTGTAGTTAGCAATAATGTATCAATATCGATTCAGCAGTTATAACAATGCACCACACTAATACAAGATGTTAATAAAAGAGGAAACCGTGTCTGTCGGGGTGAGGGTGTATATGGGAACGCTCTGTACTTTCCATTCTATACTTCTATGAACCAAACACTGAAAAATAAAGTCTATTAATACAAAACAAAACAGAACAGAACCAAAACAGGTATCTAGCACAGACCTATGTACTCAGCTTACACTTAAAAGCATTGCCTAATGAATATTTTTTCCTGTTAACTTACCACTGTAAGCTGACCAAACATATCCACGACCAGAATCAGACACAACATGAACCATAAGGCGTCAACGCTTCCGTATGCAAGGTCTGTTAGACTCTCAGTTCATCTCTGTTGCTATCTGTTAGAGAGTGCAGCATTAAATGGATATTAAAATTTGTGTCTCTAACAACGCAGGTTTTCTGGAGAGACTGAAACACCTTAGAATCCTTGTTTTTGTGTTTGAAGTGACTTGAGGAATCTCAGAGTGCAAGACGCAAAGAACAAAGCAGGGTCCATCCATGGTGAGGAGGAGGGTTGGGCTCTGAAATGTAGACCTGCCCCAGAAGCTGGAACTCGACTGGTCCAGCTCCTTTGGGTGAAGAATCTAAAATTCAAGAGTTAAGTGACGCACTAAAAAGTTTTTAGACACAAATTGAGATTTGAGCCTAACAAGTCCTCATTGAACTAGAGCTAGAATAAACTTTCATTCTTGGTGGCAATTCAAGTTAAATGAAAATTCGGCAAGAATTTAGACTAACACACAAGTTGATGGTACTTTTAGGTGACAATTACCCTGAGCAACATTAGCACTGGTGGCTTAAGTTGGACAGCTTAGTTGAGGATCTCCTGCTCACAGGAAGAGATCCCCTCGGTTTGCTTCAAACAGGCGATCCCATGAGGAGCTGGGATGTCCTCAGAGGAACCCAGAGTTGGAAGCAGACCTGGGCTTCATGCAGCAGGAGACCTGAGGAACAGACGCTCCCACATACTTTGGATGATAAAAAAATAAGAATTTGAGGGGCTGGCCAAGTAATGTAGTGGTTAAGTTTGCACTCCACTTTGGCGGCCCAGTGTTCACAGGTTTGGATCCTGGGCACAGACCTACTCACTGCTTGTCAGGCCATGCTGTGTTAGTGTCCCACATACAAAGTAGAGGAAGATGGGCATGGATGTTAGCCCAGGGCCAATCTTCCTCACCAAAAGGGTATGATATCAATTAATGTTTAACAGAAAATATCTGAAAAATGACATTTAAGAAGAAAATTCATGATTTACTACACTGATCAGTTCTCCATATAATAAATGCATTATATTAAATAAGATAGAGTTCGTGTTTATCTTTTTAAATTCACTCCCTGATTCCTGTGGTATAACAGCAACCAAAATCAAAATCCCTCCACATATCTTCCCAAACCAGAGAGATCACTATGGAGAGTAAACGAAGCACGCACAACCGAGGCCTGCAGCACGGCCAGGAGACAGAAAGTACAATGATACTTTATATGCACATCGAGGAGAGATAAGTGTCCAGACCACCAGACCCGAGAGTCAGGCCCAGACAGCACCGGGTCTCAGTGGGGCATCCAGACAGTCAGGGTGAAGTTAGTGAGCAGGGGTGCAATGCAGTAGGACAAAATAAAATCAAAAAGTCAGTAAAACGGATGTGTACAAACCTGGATACGTGCATAAGAAGGTTCATAAAATAGCTTCCACATTACTCTCAGAGTGGAGATAACCCGAAAGCCCGCTAGCAGTGGAAGTGGTATGTAATGCTGTCCTGAGGAAACTCGACACAGACGTGAGCGGGACCAGCTGAACCCTGGTGTTGCAGCGGAGGCAGGCCTCACAATCAAACCCTTAAAGGACACATGGGTGCGAATGCCCTCACGGAAAGTGCAAACACAGGCAAAATAAACTGTCGTCTCCAGGGAGGAGCCCTAGGTACAAACTACGAAGAAAAGCAAGGCTCTGAGCGTCAAGATCCAAGAGTATTTCTTACAGGGGAGGTGACCGCATGTGGCTGGGGGCTCTGGGGAGCTTCTGGAGAGCCGGCCGCTGTTTGCTGTGAGGCGTTTAACACACGCACGTCTTAGAGGAAGACACGCCCATGCACTGTCCTGTGTCTGTCAGAGTGAAGGTCTCCTGGACACACAGCCCTTCTGACGGCTGGATCATGTGCTCAGCATGACACGCATGCGGAACGTTTGCTCTGTCAGTGCTCCTGTCAGTCTCGAGGAAATCTCTTCTCCACGTTCCTGTCCCATACACTTAAAACAAGGGTGACCCTGTCCCGCCGCCACGAGGGACGGCTGGCAGAGGGCGAGGCTGGGTGAGGAGGGCAGTGCCCACAGTGGGGGAGCCCCTGGGTCAGGGTGGGTGACTCCCGTCAGCATCCAGGCCGGTTCTCACACAACACAGAGGGCAAACACAACAGTGCATACACACACAATACACACGCAGCATCACAGAACACACCTTCTCAGGAGCATCTCCTTTTTGGGCTTCTACGTGTGCCTGGCTCTTGGCGTGTTTGTGGGTTAGGATATTATTTGCTACAGCTGCTTATGGCAGTTGAGAGATGTTTCACCATGTCCAAAAATTCCCATGACTTTTGCAATTGTTGTATATGTAGGTAGATGTGCAACATCCACTAAGCATGATACCAATTCTTTATAGCAACAGGTAGACAAATATCAAACTCCAGAATATTTGTATTATTTGCGTAAATTACTTAATATTTAATTACATTCTCCAACTATAAAATAAAATTTCTGTTTATCTAAAATTGAGTATACTTTTTAATACTCACAAATTTAAATTTGTGCCTTGTTCCTTTGTTTTAACACATGATTTTTAATATTTCAAAAGCAATCTTTTTTGAAGGCATATATGAAAATAATTTTGTTTTTAATATTTTACATTCGATTTACCTTTTTTCCATAAAATATATAAAATTCTGAACACTTCGAATAGATTACATTGAATGAACTAATCATGTTTTATTCTTCCAGCATAAAATCAAAACATTATAATCTGTATGTTGCTGAAAGCAAAGGAAGAAAATTAAGTTTGTGGAATAAATATATAATTTATGAATTATAAATGTCTTTATTACTCATCCAAGTATTGCCAAGATATGAGTGGAACCTTGACATGAGGAATAATTACTAAATTCAGTCACTGTTTTTATTTTGCTGACTCTCAATCATTTAAAATCCATTGCTTTATGGTTTTTATATTTACCAAGGCAGGAATATAAAATACGTTTCACTTACCAGTTTCCCGGCCTGAAGCACCTGGTTCCTTTTGAAGCATCTGGACACACGGTTTTCTTGTTCCAGCTCTGAAGGTGAGAGAGGCCCCCTGTGCCTCAGGAGACCGGACAGAAAAGACGCCAGCAATTGAAGCCGCCCCGTGGGAGGCAGCTGATCCCACTCCACCTGCTCAAACCTGTAATTATCTTCCTCTGTCAAGTATTTCTTCCCTACACTAATTATCATTTTCACCAGCATCTACACAGCACTTTACTAATTACACTTGCTTCAGAATTGCTGCTTCCTATAATCTGTGAGAAAGATTTTGATCCGATTCTTTTTATCCCATGTGAAAAAGAGAAAAGTGAGAAACAAAAACACACAGTCTGGGACTTACCTCAAGGCAGTAAAGCGTGGTGCCGGTAGAACTCATGGTTTTCAACTTCAGAGGACTCCCTTTCCTGCCACCACGGATACTGAGCTGGTGGAGACCACACCGTGCTCCCAGAAGGGAGCCTGCCTCGGGGAAGGTTTTACTCCACGTGGGGGTAGGTCCCCACACCCACCTGGGCCCAGCTCTGTTCTGTGGGCCTCAGTCTCCACTGCAACAGCAGTTCCTATGTGGCTCCTGTTTAACCAGAAAAAATGACGCATTGCGAGTCTTAGAGGCAAAGGAAGCACCAGTCAGCTCAAACAGTGGGGTGGGGATTCTCCAGGAAGAGAGAGATCAAAGGCATCGAGTCTTCAACTAGCGCAACAATCACAGGCAATTGGATGTGTCAGAGCTTGAAGTCAGTGGCCGGTTCCCAGGAATTAATCGGCTCCTGGTCATGAGGAACCACTGAGGGCTGCAGAGGACAGAGCCAGCGCAGGCAGGTGACAGCCGGCCAGACTACTTCCTACTGTGCAGATCCTCTTTTAGACAAACCATGAGAGACAGGGGGCAGAGCTAGCTTACAGGCAGGAAGACGTGTCAGAGGTGGCAGAACAGTTTCCAGATGGGAAGAGTGAATCCCAAGGCGGGGAAGGGGTGACGGGCCCAGGAGACCGTGCTCACTCCAGGTCTGACAACCCGTTCTTCCCAGTAAGCAGCTCAGGGAGGGACTCTGCTCCTCTGCTGAAGTGTCGGACCCTCACTGGCCTCACGTAGGATGGAGGTTTGCAGGTAGAACACAGCTGGAGAGATAAGGCAACACCCCTCCCCAAAGCAGAAGTGGGAACGTGACAGAGAGCAGGGCTTCCAGGACCGTCTGGGACGACGCCCCATGATGGATGCTCTCTCTGCTCAGAGAGTCATCAGTTCTCTCCTCCCTTTAGCTGGAAATTACTTCCTGACCAGCCAAGGGAGAGAGTGGTGCTATTTCCAACCTGAAAATGACTTCAGAACAATGGTTTTCGTAAACGTATGCATTCAGTCAAGTGTCAGTCTTCATGTGGAGCTAAAATTCACATTCCAGAAGGGCAGAAAAATAATAATAATGAAGTTACTAAAATAACATATGGTTGAACAGTATATCCACCACCAAGCTCTCTGTCCTGAATAGAATAATCTGTGTCTTGTCAGATACTTTATTTGCTGAAAAGAATTCCCGACAGTGGCTTCCATTCAGCGTGACACACGGTCCACAGTACATTTATTTAAAACAATTTTAGGTCAGTACAGGTGGTGATTATATAACAATGACCATAATGTTGATGACAGACTGCTAATTTTCTGCAAGTAGAAGTTACTTATTTAGAAAGAGCTCCCTTTTATTCTCCTCAGAGGGAGGAAAAGAACATTTCAGGACCCTGGAAAACAAGATGCACCGTGTTCTGATTCTCTTAAATAATTTAACATGTGATAATATAAGCACATTGTTTTCAAAATTATTCTCTTGTACTTTACTTGCAATTCATTACCAAAGTCTCAGGATTCCGAAGTGTCCTATTTATTCATTTCCACCTCAGGGATGTGTTTTGAATATAAATTATATTTAAAACAATTTGTGAATAGGCAATGTAATTTTTTGTTCCTTGTAAATTTTCTTCCTTGTTCAAGCACACAAAGTTGGTGTTTTCATTTTGTGGTTCATTGCAGGGATTAAATTCAAGAATGAGCTACAGAGCCACATCCTGTCATCCCTGGGGGCCGACGTTATTTGGCAAAGAGCCACATGGTCCTCTTCCCTCTGGGATCCCAGGCTCTCATGGCAAGGCCCCCGCTCCGTGTCGCCTCAGGGGCAGTTTAGACAAATGTCACGTTCTTCAGTGTCTCTTCTCTTCAGAACCTTCTAGTGGCTGCGATTTTCCTACCACATCAAGTTTACAATGCTTTGCCTCGTTCTAGAGCATGCATAAGCTCCCCGTTTTCTGCTTTTCACTACTTCTGACACCAGCTCCTTGTGGGCCAGCTTCAAGGGCTTGTCCATGGGGGACCTGAAGGTTGTCACCACTCATGCTGCACCCTTCTCTCCTGAAACTCCTTTGCTCTTCCTCTTTTCCCAGTTATTTTTTCCTCCAAGACTGAATTTAATTCCCGCTCTATTCAATCATCTCCGTTGACTAATTTAACCCTCATTGATTTCCGTCTTTGAACTCTGATTTCCCACAGAATTCACAGTCTAGACCCCAAAGAAAGAGCATAACCACTTGACTGTGTCATATTCTGGGTTCTGCAGTAGATGTCTGTGTTTCTCCATCTACGTCTTACCGGCATGGGCTACGTACCCCCCGTGCCTAACACAGCGTTAAAACGAGAGACTTGGGGAAGATCCTCAAGAGTCTCTCTGGATTTCAGCAAGGATTTTGGATAAGTCTCCAAAAGTAGCTTTATGACCCAGAGGGGGGTAGGAACTGCCTGGCCCCAGGTGAGGTGGCTCACCTGCTCACCAGAAAGCCCCATGGGGAATGGACACTGAGGCTGGTCTAGATGCTTCTCAGAGCCGCGGAGGGAGACCAGTGGTTTTCGCCATGCTCTCATCACGCGGCAGAAAGTGTTTCCAAACCTGTCTGACCCCCGTCATGGTATCCGGAGCTGTGAGTGATTCAGGCACGTGAGCTGTGCTCACCCTCCCCAGGCTACACAGGCCGCCTTAGCTGTGAGCAAGGAGACTGACCTCCTAAGACTGGCTTCCACCTGCTCTTAAGTATTTAAAACGAGGATCATTGGCAAACTTTGGTATCCTTACGATTACGCACAATGTTACTTCAAATACAGCCCCAAAGACAAAACTGAAATGCACACAATTGGTGCAGCACACTTAGGAAATGTGTGCGTCAGCACAGCATCCTTAAAGGAACACTTATCACAAGGCACTTTCTCGGACCCCCTGGGCTCCTTACTTTTATCAAGCATGGTAAAGGCTTTGAAGCATGCTTAGCAAAAGCTAAGGGGAGGCATCCTCTACATGGATGGCTAAACATAGTGGGATGGAGATTAAAGAATTAGGAAAATTACTATGGGAGCATCTCTCCAGAATACCCAAGATTAAATTAATCACAGACACGGCACTTAATGTCAAAAGTGCAAGTACACAAAGAGGGGTGATGGGGTTTGCCACCATGTGACCTATGGCTCTCTTCTCAGACACAAATGAAGGCTGTATTTGTGCTTAGTGGCCACAATTTAGAAGGAGTTTAGGTAAAGGAGGCCACTTATGAAGAGGAGCAGGTCCTGTAACAACTGGAGAAATTGCGAGCATTTTTGTCTTCAGCTTTTTTGAATGAGATAAAGTCACAATTGTGTTTAGTATAAAGAGATTTTACACAAATAATTTGAGATTGCATAAGTGGGAAGGCAGTTTCCCGTGAGTGGGGATGTTCCAGGAACAGCTGGGAATCCTGACTTTGGTTTTTGGAAAAGGTTCGCACTTGGTCGTGTGGTTGACAGACATCAGTGCTCAGAAACCTGTTTCTATATCAAGACGACCTGCGGAGTCAGACCAAAATTAAGATACTCCAGACCTACTGAGTCTCCTCATTCTGATACGTAGACAGTTTGGGCCAACAATTCTCTAGAATACTATTCCATCCTAAAATTCTGACCTGTTGACAACATTCAGTAAATTGTTTTGATTGGTGTATTAGTTTACTAGGGCTGCCATGACAAAGTACCACAAACTGGGTGTCGTAGCAACAGAAATTTATTCTCTCCCAGTTCTGGAGGCTGGAAGTCCAAGATCAAGGTGTCAGCAGGGTTGGCCCCATCTGAGTCTTCAAGGAAGAATCTGTTCCCTGTTTATCTCCCAGCTTCTGGTGGTTTGCCAGCAGTCTTGGGCATTCCTTGGCTTGTGACAGGGTAACTCCAATCTTCACATGGTGGTGTCCCCCGTCTCTCTCTGTGTGTGCAAAATTCCCCTTGTTATAAGGACACAGTCCTATTGGATTAGGGCCATCCTCATAACTTCATCTTAACTAATTACATCTGCAAGACTCTATGTCTAAATAAGGTCATATTTACAAGTATTGGGGGTTAAGAATTCAACATCTTTCTACAGGACACAATTCAACCCATAACAATTGGTTTATCTATTTGATGGTAAAATAGAATCTCTCTTCTCTCCACATATTACCTCCTTGTGCATAACGGAGATGTGGGAAATCGTGAAAGAAGTCCAAACTTTTATCAGAAGGACATCCTCAGTGACAGTTTTAATGTATGTGGAAATATTTCCAATTATATAGAATGGGGTCACCACAGTAAATTGATTTCTTTGGTTATAAATGAAGCCAGCAGCTCTGTTTCTCTGCCTTATCTTACTGTATCCGTCCCCCTAAACAGATATTAATATATGCTAAAGGGAATCGTAGTCAGTCTCAGCAAGTGGAGCTTTCTGATTTTGAGTTGTATTTCCTCTCTTTCAGTCATCATCCCTGCTCTATTCTCAGGATCTTTGGTTACTTGATTGAGTCATGTTTTTAAGGAAAAATCTTGCCATCTGTAAACCAGATGTTTTTCTTCAGAAGGTCAGTATTTTGGCTAACTAAATTTAAATCTTCTTCTATTATGTATATATATATGTGTGTGTGTGTGTGTGTGTGTGTGTGTATACATGTATATATACAGCATTTCATCTTGTAGAAAGAAAGTAAATGCAGGTTCACTCACAGCCAATTTCCGGCTGAAAGACTTTGCAAATTAATGTTTCTCATCTAAGTTTTACTGAATTTAGAATAGAGGAAACCACACCTATCCCACAGGATTGTTGTGAGGAGAGAATAAGTCAACAAATGTAGAACTCCTGTCAGCATCTAGTCCAAGCATTTGACAAACATCATCCCTTTGTTTTCACGGGTGACCAGGCTCCCTCATGCTGCCCACTGCTGTAACCAGCACAATTTTACAGCTTATGTGTCAGGATTACAGACACATCTCTCGTGGTTCCACACAGGGCAGGTGCCTGGTGGGCCATCTTATCTTTTGAAGAACTATCAAAGGCACTCACTGTCCCCAGATGATATATGAGTATATAGAAATGTATTTTTAAAACCATGTTCTTAAAATAACTGAGGAGGGGCCGGCCCAGTGGCGCAGGCGGTTGGGTGCGTGCGCTCTGCTGCGGCGGCCAGGGGTTCGCGGGTTCGGATCCCGGGCGCGCACCGACGCACTGCTTGGCAGGCCATGCTGTGGCGGCGTCCCTTATAAAGTAGAAGAAGATGGGCACGGATGTTAGCCCAGGGCCAGTCTTCCTCAGCAAAAAAAAAAAAGAGGAGGATTGGCATTGGATGTTAGCTCAGGGCTGGTCCTCCTCACAAAAAAAAAATAAATAAATAACTGAGGAAACATAATCAGGAGGTGTGTAGTCCTTAACCATTTCAGAACGATTTTTTTGCAGAATCTCTCCAAATAACAGCATAACCTTAGAAAACACCTTTCCTTGGCACAGACATAAGGGAAATGACACCTCCATCTTAGCTCGTCTCTTGTGTCCACACCCAAAAGCTGAAACCAGGAGTCTCAGAATTCAATGAGCAAATACAAATAAGGTGTTCAAACTGGAGACAATGGTTTTCAAAAAGAAAATATTAGTGTGCACATGATTGCCTGCCTCTGACACGCCGAGGGAGAAGTTCACGTTGGAGACTTTAAACTCCGCCGCTGGGACCTTACTCACCCCCACAAGGCTAGTCGGTGCGGCCCGGCTCGGGGTCCTGATGTAGGTGCTGCGTTCAGGCAGTAAGTACAACACAAGATGCTCACATTCCCTCACATCTGTCACCTTCAGGGCACTTTCACATCAGCCGTTTTATTTGGTTTCTCACAGTATTCCAATGAAGACTTTAAGGCAGGGATTGTTATCTCCAGTTGCCTGAAGAAACAGGAAGAAGAGGAACAGACAGGTGATGATATCTGGAGAAAGTGCTGAATGCCCAGCACCCAGCGTCTACCCCATTGTTCTAAATTGACCCATTTTTGTCATTAATTAGTATCAAGACATCGAAAAGCAGTATAGGAGGTATTTTAGTGTAAATATTCAGACTGTAGATTCTCACCACCCAGCTGGCCTCAGGTTGCAAGCTTGCTTTCTGCCACATTAGGCATGTGACTTTGGCCAAGTTACTTCAATTTTATAACCCATCAGCTGAACAGTGAGCATACCGAAAGCACTTCATTAAAAGTTTCCATCTAAATAACAGAGATATATCCCACAGAGCCTTAGTAGAGCACCTGGTGTAAACTGAGCACTCAGAATACACTATGTATGATGATGGTGATGATGATGACAACGACCAGAGAGACAAAAACTAGAATAAGTAACGATGAAGCACATGTGATCTGCCTGCAGTGGTCAAGGCAGGTTTCCATTCACTGTTGAACTCTTATAAAAGTTGTATCATAAATCCCATTCGGGGCCCAGTGTGGACAAGTGACAGTTCTTGAAAGAGCGCCCAGGACGCAGCTCTTTCTCCCTCATGATGTCCAGCTCCCTCACACCAGCACCGAGACTTTGTATTTAGGGTACGTTTTGTTTGGATTGCTGTTGTGACCGTTGACTGGCTAGCAGAGAGGAGAGGTGTGCGGAAGGTGGGCTACGGACCTTGGAAGAAAGATGAATGTGTTATAGAAATAGTATTTGCTCTTATGACTACTAAATGTCACTGGATCAACACAATAGAAGTCTATTTCTTTTTCAAGCAAAGCCTAAGAATCTGTGTGAGAATCTGACTTTGGTAGGAGTGGGGTGGGGGTCCTTCCGTGTGATCACTCAGGGGCCCAGGCTCAGTCCGTCTTGGAACTGCTGCTGCCTAGGACTTCAAATCCTCTGGTTCATCCTCTGCACCAGAACAACAGATGGGAAAATAACAAGAAGACCCTTTCAGGCCAGTTCTGGGAGCAGAATCCATCAGAGCTTCTCTCCTGCCAGGAGCCTGAACACAGCTATACGGCCACATTTACCTGCAAGGAAGGATGGGGAATGTGGTCTGATTGTGTGCATTAGCCAATCCCGGGACCTCAGACTTCTTAGGACCCTGGACCTACTGTAATGCCAGAAGAATGTGGAAGAACCATTGCTTTTTCATATAAAAAAATAATATTCTCTAAAATTTATTCAGCATTATTCTCTGCCATGAACCATTCAGTGATTTTTATAGATTATTTCGTTTATTCCTCACATCAATCCTATGCGGTCAGTGATAAATTTTTGATTTCCTTATTTATTTACATTATCCTTAATGCAAATATGAGGTTTCTGGAACAGAGACCAGAGTTATTACTACTCACGGCAATAGCCACATTGTTCCCCTTCACCCCAAGTCTGCCCTCTCTGGGGTGATGCAATAAGGGGCACGTGTCACACTGCACACAGTGGCATCTGTATGTAGGAGAGGAACTCAGAAAATGTGGGCCTGGTGGTCCACACGGCATTGCCCCTCCCTCCTGAGACGGGAGAGAGACTCAGTCTCCCCAAGGACACGTGTCCTCCGGGGAAGAGATGCTGTAGGTCCTCCAGTTCTTATCCTTTGGAGTGCAAACCAACGCCTCCGCGTTTAGGACCCAGGATTTCGTCCTCCGAGGAAGTGTAAGCACACCGCCATGGAGTAAACCTCTCTGGACAGTCTCTCACCATCTACCTCCTTCTAACTTCCAGCGTTTGTCTTCTAACCCAGGTTTCAGATTTCCTTGCTCAGGAACTCCTAACCACGCAGTAACAGGGAAGGACTTTCTCTACAGCTGTGGCACTGCCTCTGCATTATTTCTTCCAAAAGTTCTACCTCGGAGGTAGCTGCCCTCTCGGTCCTCCGCCCACCAAGGAGGAACCTCAGACGAAGGAAGGTACAGCGATTGGAGGAAAAGCTCGGGAGTCATCGCCCACGTCCCAGTCCACACTGAGTGACCTGGAGCGAGTTACCTGCTGGCTCTGCGCACTGCGCCCTCACCTGTAAGACGGTGATGCCATAACCGCCTGCCGAGGGGGCGCAGCTCTGTGAGACCTCTCCTTTCCGACCCGTTCTTGCAACATTAGCTCAGTGACTACGGAGAGACGTTAGAGCATCTTTGGTTTAACCAGAAGAAAATTCTAGTCTATTCACAGCCTGAAATCCTCTGATTCTGCACACATCCAAGCCAGTGTGATGGGGTCTCCAGCACCGGGTTCCCAGGGTGAGGAGTCAGCAGCCCCACCAACAACCCACAACTCTGGGGCTCTTCTCCGCTTTCTTCTTCACTCAACAGTCACCTCTGGAGTCAGGGTCATGGTTTGCTGTCAAATGTTTCAAATTTATTGGCAGTTTTGTTGAGAAGCAGTTACGTGTACGTGTGTGTGTATAAGATAAAGTATGTGTAGTACACAGTTTACAAATAATAAACTGTCTGTTGTAAATAATCACTGTAGCTTCCAATATGGAATTGATTCCCACAGGAAGCTTTCGTGGATTTTCACTGAACTCTCTTGTCCTTAGCCCACCTATGGTTTGATTTCAACCGTGATGTGACAAATGGAGTTATACCCAATCCACTAACGCTTTTCCCAATAAAGTATATTTAAGTTTGACAGGCGATCTACTGATAAGCCATTTCTCAGCCTCACAAATTATATTCATTAAACCAAAGCCTCTTTTAACTTTGGCACCAGACGTACTGGAACTTCACTCATTGGCTTTTGGGGATTGGATAACAGATTTCAGAAAGTGGAAGTATGTTTCCTCAACTTTTCGTGATATTTTAATGTAACGGCTGGAGACACAGCTCCTGTGAGCAGGTGACAGTCATGCACCACAAGTTCAGGGCACAAAAGTTCCCTGTAAAGTAGTGTTGAAGGCAGAATTTTAATACTACACTTTAACACATTTAATTGAATAAATTTACAGATAAAATACCTATCCGTTGTAGAAAAAAAGGTATTAAATATAGTAAGTGAAAAGAACAACAACAGTGTTACCAAATTCTGACAGCCCGATATAATCACAGTTTACATTTTAGCATAGAGACTTCCAGAACTTTTTCCCAAAATGAATACACATACACAAATGTGTTTCTAATTAAAATTGTTTCCAATTTATAAAACTCTATTTCCATTGCCCCCTCCCCACCCTTTGTAGGGTTTGCCTGGATCTTCTTGCTGTTATCTCTTTATATTGGAGGGTTTGGCAGAGGTTGGGGGTCTGAAGAGAAGAGAGAAGATGTGGCAGGAATGAGGAGAGAGAGATGCCCCACATTTCCAGGGGGTCATTGTCCTGGAGCGCTGGCCATAAATGACCTGTGAAGAAAATGACCACATGTGACTCAGAATGGCAGGGATTCACTCCACGCCAAACAAACTGAAGTTCATAAGGCCTGTGATCTGGACGTGTGCGTGTGTGTCTTGTTCAATACAGCTTAGACACGTAGATTAAACTGACTCAATATTTTAAGTAAGTGATTACTTAAATTACTTAAATAAAATATGATTTACTGAGGCCTCGTAGAATGAACGGAAGGTAAGGAAACAGACTTGGCCTGGAAGGAATGGAAGAAAAGGCTGAAGGAGGAAGGGTAGGAGCAGAAAAGTGTCAGTGGGTTCCCGGCAGGAACCGTGCAGTGAGGAAGCTTCGGCTCCAGCCACGCACGCCTCCCTCCTGTGTCACCCAGCCCAGAAAGGGGACCTCATTGCAGGATCCCAGGACACCAAGTGTACGGCCCTCGTGGCCTGTGTAGGGAGAGTGAGGGAGTGTGGCAGGTCTTTCCTCCCACAAGACCACATCTTCCGGGGGAAACACTTCTCCACGGCAGGAGAGTTGCCTGTGTTGGGGGGTGGGGCACGGACAGATGCCTGACAGCAGCGCACACGGGCCTCCCAGTGCTTCACTTCTGGGGCGCTGCTCTCCCACACTCCACAATCCGGTGAATCTGGAGCAACAGAGCAATCTATTTTTAGCCTCGTATATCTTAGGCTTAAACAGTTTTTTTGTGTGTGTGAGGAAGACCAGCCCTGAGCTAACATCTGCCAATCCTCCTCTTTTTTTGCTGAGGGAGACTGGCCCTGAGCTAACATCCGTGCCCATCTTCCTCCACTTTATATGGGACGCCGCCACAGCATGGCTTGACAAGCGTTGCATCAGTGCGCGCCCGGGATCCGAACCGCTGCAGCGGAGCGCATGCACTTAACTGCTTGTGCCACTAGGCTGGCCCCTTAAATAGATTTTTTTAAAATTAGAGTCAACTGTAATGGATATTACTGAATTATGAGTCCCAGATGTAAAATTTAAAATTGCACTGTGGCTGATTACTTAGGTTACAATTGGGAGTGAATTAAGTTACGCTCATAAGGCTAAGTCCTGTTGATCTTTAGGACTGAGGGTCATGCTGTGCTTTGCGGTTTTTGTTTTGTTTAATGGTACCTCAGGGTCTGATAGACAGTAAATGCAGAAATTCACATTTCTATCGGGAGTGTTTTGAATTCACCTAATGCCACAATCTTTATGGACTTCTTCCTAATTGCTTTCTGACTGTTGCAGTGCTGTGATAGTAAGCCAGGCTGCAATTTGCCGCCACAGGAGTTCCTATGTAAATGAAGTAGTGAACCCACGCCCAAGGACTTTCAGACTCCCATAGACCTTGTCAACAGGCCGTGGGTGTTCGGGAAGGAGAGGGCAGGGTGGGCAGCAAAGAGTTAGAGCCGTGGTGAGAGAGAACCCTGCCACTGGACAGTGTCCGCCAGAGGAGGAAGATGGAGAAACCACTGTCCTTGGCGGGATTCCTCGGCTCAGTGCCGGTTACTAAGAGTGAATATTTCTACGTGACAGAGACTAAGATGAGAACTTTTCAACGAACACTCACAACAATTGATAATTTTCCTTACGCCGTTTGCCTATCATAACTGCTGCACCATCATCAACATTATTGTCATCATCGTCGTCCAGCAGACCTGTTGCCTCCAGACTGTTAGGCGGGAAGTCGTGCACTCAGCTAGCACACCAAGGTGAACAAGGTGCCGCCAGACAGCAGGCACACCAGGCCTTCTAGATGTTAGGAAATTTTTATTTTGTCATATGAACGCTTAAATTTGATTGCAAGGGAGATTTTCGGTGATTTGACGTTTAGCTTGGCTTTGAAGGAAAAAAGCACTTTTCAAAGGCAAAGAAATAGGAAAGAGAGTTTTTTATGGGTGAGTAAAGTAGGGAAAATGAAAGTGAATGTTTATAAAACATTGTCCCCTTTTGCTTCCCCAGCTAGTGGCTTCCACGGCGATGCGGGCTCCTTGGCCCCACGCCCTCCTGCTCGTCGCTGGGCCGGCCCCACGGCCTGCCTCTGCTCCTCAGACACCACAGGCACGTGTCCTTCTCGGGGACTTTCCACCCGCCCTTCCTTCTTCCCAGTCCCTCTTCCCCCAAACAGATGCAGGGACCCCTCAGGTCCCCACCCCAATAGCACGAGGCAATAGCGTGGATGAGGCCTCCTCTGAGCACCCCGTGTAAAATAACAAATGGTCCCTCCGACCCCAAGTTTCTAGAGCTCCAGCCTTGATCAGAAGGGCTCCAAAGTACCAGATAGGTGGAACTCGTGGGTCTGAAAGCAAATCTCAGGATGACAACCACGCAAACTAATTTCCATTGCTTTAGGTATGTGTTTTGTGGTTTAAGACCTAAAATTAAGCTTCAATATTATGTGAGCCTTGGCATCTAGGGAAACCGGCAGGTGTCAGACGGCCTCACCGCAAGTCCCCTCCCCCCATGACCCCCGGCGAGGCCCCCCAGATAAACAGCCCCCCTATCACGGGGACCAGGCGCACTGCCTGCTTCTCCCTGAGTAGGGGCTTCAGCTCCCTGCCCCTCTCCAGAATCATTCGAACAAGCCAACCTCATCCTCCCATGGGACCAGGGGAAGCTCAACTCTTGTTACTGTGAAGCCAGCCTCCCACAGCCCTGCTGGTTCACTCTGTCGCCAGTGCACCCCGAGTGGTTCTGCAGTGTCCCCCTCCCTGGGTGCGAGTACATGTGATGAATAAACTGCTGTTCATCTCAGCTGACCAGGGTCAGTGTCCTGTGTTCAGCCATCCGCATAACACTAGGGTGGGACTTCCTCCCTCACCAGCCAGGTGAAGAGGAGATTAAAGCAGGCCTTCCATGAAAAGACTCAAAAATCTATTTCCACTTCATCTCCTACTGCACCTGCCTATCAACTATATTATCTTGTCAAACTCTAGCAGAAAAAATAATCATTTATGTCTTTATTCCAAAATTACTTATTGAGAGTCCACCCTGAGCCTTTCTGGTACTCCTTATGCACCAGAAAACAAAAGGAGCAAAAGACTCTCTGTTCACATTCTGGAGGGAGAGAAAACGTCTATGTCAGATAGACAGATGATAGGTGATATATAGATGATAGATAGATAGATAGGACAGATGGATGATGATGGGTGGGTAGATAGATGATAGATAGATATATAATAGATAGATAAAAATAGATGACTGACAGGTAAATAGAGATAGAGATGATAGACAGATGATAGAGAGATGGTAGATAGATAGAGAGAGAGAGAGAGAGAGAGAGAGAGAGATGATAGGTAGACAGATGATATGTAGATAGAGAGATAGATGATAGATAGATATATAATAGACAGATAAAAATAGAAGATTGAAAGGTAAATAGAGATGATGATAGATGATAGAGAGATGGTAGACAGGTGATAGATGATAGAGAGACGATAGACAGATGACAGATGATAGATAGAGAGATAGTAGATAGTTGGACTGATAAATGGATATGGGCTTTAAGATACAAAGCAGTGTGTCTTTGCTGGAGGAATTCAAGTCCCGAGAAAGTCAGGAGAAGCAGGAGCTTCAGCTCTGGAGAGACCTGGATTTGAATTTCAGCTCTAGTAACATTTTTTTCCTTTTGTGATTATGATTATCATTCATAGCTCTGAACTTACTCCTGAGATTACTTTAGATAAATTGTATATAAAATTTTTATTTGCATAATTTCAATTATTTTTATTTAATCAACTTCATTGTTTTTTATTGTATTCTGAGTAAAATAGTGTTGTTTTACCTGATATTTTTCGTTAAGATCTGATATACCGATGATAGCAGATGTATGCAGTGGGTGGTGTTGAGAGAGAGGGAGAGAGTCTGCAGAAGGAGAGCTCTGATTCAGACAATCCACCCTGATTCTTCAGGCAGAGTTCTCCCTACATGGGGCAGGGAAATAGAACAGGTTGTCACAGTTTATCTCTTCAGAATATTTCTTTTGTTCAAACCATGAGCCTCACACACAAACTTACAATGAAGATTTGATCTGCTAAGTGGATCTGAGCCTGTCCCTCCCCATCCTTCACACCTTCCACTGTCCTGGGAAGGTGTCAAAGCAGTCAGCATGGCATGTAGGCCTGAGCTCAAGACCCCCTTTCCCTCGACCTTCAGACCTCAGACGTGCCCGTCACCTACCTTCCCTCTGGTCCCCGCCTGTTTCAGTCCCCTCGGCCCCTCAGCTTCCTCCGGCATACAGCAACCTCAAGGACTTTCCTGATCCTGGGGAATGGACCATCCTTCCTCCCAAGGCATCGCCCCAGAACATCGGTGGATACCTTCCTTGTCCTGGGGTTCTCTGTGCTATGGGACCCATTCAGGGCAGTTCCTCTGTTTGTTCACCAAACACACCCACTAACCGAGTCCAGCTTAGCCCTCAAGGCAGTGCGGCTCCGCTGTAAACGCTTGATGAAAGCATAGAGCAATGACTCATGACAAACACAGTCAGGGTCTCAGAGAGGGTCCTCTGAGAAGAGCACCCCCCAGTGCTGTGTAACGCCTTGGTACAGTCAGCAACTGACCGCTGGCTCACCAACGAGCGCGGTTTCATCCGCACAAGTCAGTCTACCACAGATGCTTCAGCTCTGGGTGAGCTAGAAAAATCACTTCTGTGACCTGAACGTCAGGGCTGACCTTCCAGGAGGCCCTGACTGCTAGCAAGCCAGTAGCCACGCTCTTTGAAATATCTGCTGCTCAGTGATTTTCAGACTTCAGATACTTCTCCATGTTGTCATATTTATATGCCTCATCTATTACTAGGTGCACAATATTTGTCTTTCGATTGAATTAATTTGATTGACTATTTAATAGCCTCATACTAAAAACAAAATTATCCATGAAAATTGTGGGTCTGCTATTTAAATATTTAATTTAATGGTAAGTCAACACTAATTTATATTTCTGGAATAGTTAGGAAGTCTAACTGAAAGGCAGGATTATGCATGAAAATTGAGAGAGTGTCTGAGATGGAGGGTAAGGTTTTGAAAGTTCATGTGAGAAGATGTCTCCACACAACGTATGGGGAATAGCAGGGAAAATCATTTGAAAAGGAACCAGTGAAAAGCATCAGAGTGACTCAAGGACTCTGCAGAACTTATCCAAGGCCCACGACACAACCACCTGCAGTAGAGAAAAGCAGTTGAGTGAACCCAGAGCACAAATTATCCACACGTTTCCTGAAGAGCACCTATGACCTTTATCAGCAAATGAACTAAGAAGCAGAGTAGGAGAGAGAAGAAACAGGTCTTGAGAAGACCCAGTGGAGACTTGCAGAGAAAGAGGAGTGTGCAGCCTGAAGGCTGGATCCAAGAAACACAGGACATTCCTCTTCCCTGAACACCAGCGGGGCTGGGGTCGGGCATCATCTCACTTTCCAGCCAGCTGCCCAGAGGTTTCTCAGAAGCTAATTTGTGCCATTTTTACTTCGTTAACCTACATGGTGGCAAATATTTTGAGAAAGAGAATATTTCAGGAATGATATGCCCTAAAATTTCATTTTTTTGTGTATCACCATTCTGAGAAGAAAAGGGATTGATTTTAGTTAAATCTGTATGAGATCTTGATCATCCTCTGAAATAGAAGCCTGAGAGAGGGGCAGAAGTGTAAGAAGGGTCCTCTTCCAGAATCAGGAGAGGATTTAATGGAAATATACAAAGGGAAGTGTTACACATCATCATGAAATTCAACAGGGAAGAGAAAGAAGTGTGGATAGCATTATATTGCAAAGTAGATAAAAGATATTCTACAGAAACTTGTTTGCTTAGTACAAAAAAACTGTTCTATTTTTTTCACTCACTGAACAATTATTTTTGAATACATATTATGAGGCATTTACTGTACTCCTATGATTTCTCAATGGGTGACTATGTAAGTACAAATATATCTAAATTGAAATAGGTGACTGCATATTTCTAGTTTCTTAGGAGGCACCACTGTAGAAATACCTTTCAGATACTCAAATTTAGCATCAAGAAAGCCAAACCCAGTGATTAGCCACGGCATGCCAAATGGATTTCTGTGTTGATGCCAACTCCAATGGATGGGAACTCACGAGTAACATGCCAAGAAGGAGTTTTAACCCTCATCAAAGCTGAAGGAGGAAGGAGTGATGGGTTAATGAGAGATTTTAGCAGCAGAATGGAAGAAAGCCAAGTATCTTTGTCTCAAAACCGATTCCTCTCCAAGTGTGCCCGTTCATGCTGTTCCTGACTCCGACTCCTACTCCATCGTCTTGCTCTTTCTCGTGCAATTGGTTAATCAGTCCTTTAGACTCCATAATAACAGAGCTCATCATAAGCACTGCAATCCAATGAATAGCTGCTACAAGCCAGAAAAACGGCTGAGCTCATTAAGTAGATCATCTTCTTTGCATTCCACAACACCTTACTCGATAGGTACTACTCTTCTCACTCCTCAAGTTTGGCACGTTATCGTAATTTCCCTAGGTTGTCATGGCTGGTGAATGGTGGCTTCAGAATTCAGACTCCAGACTCTGCTGTACCACAAGAGACAGGGATCCCTTCAGCGACAATCATATAGATAAAATTTTAAAGATTCTGGTCAGAATCTACCTGATGTTTGGACCATATAGCTACAAAGAGACTAATGAAGGCACATTTTCTAAGGAACAGACACTTTGCATTAAAATGCCAGGGGTATTTTCCAAACCTGCCGACTTTCCCACCCAGTACAGCAAGCCCACGAGCATCTCAGAGTGAAGCCCAGACCCGCGCTTACACCAATGTCCTCAAATCGTTCTTCTGCAGATCAAAGTCTGAGATATTTATTAGCAAGCCTTTGGCATCATTCCTGTGGAAATATAATAGAAAGACTCTCAGTTTTGGGAAGTTTTCAAAATTATGCTAAATCTGTGTGGCTATTTTAGGAAAAATGCTTTAAGATATAATCTAGAACACAGGCGTTGAAGATTGTGTAAGAATACATTAATATTCACATTATAAAAGGAAAGACAATAAGGTCTAAGCTAAAAATTGAATTAAATATAAAATATTAGACTAAATATAATTATAAAGCTGAAAGAAAATGTCCCAAATATCTCATGCTATACACGATACATCATGTAAAATTATTTTGTAACAAATATCAGCATTCACACCTCAGAGTATATTGACCAAATGCTGGGAGAGGGTCATGGCGGAGGCAGGAAAATAGTGTGAAATGCTTTGTTTTACACACAAGGGAAATATATGATGTTATCTTTTTCTTTGTTTTGATAATGAATGAAATATCACTTAAGCAAATTTGAGGAGACTTTCAATCACAAAGAAAATAAATGCAAACCAAATGCAATCTCCTTGGCAACAAACAGAAATAAATAAAAGAAAAAAGAAGCACAGAACACAAAATCAAAGAGCTGACAGAAGGAAGACAAGCTTTTTATGTCATTAACTTGAACAGTTTAAAATAGCCTAATTTAAGGGCAAAATCTCTCAGCTGGGATCAAGAAACAAAAATTCAACTAAATCTTTCATAGGGGAGAGTATCTATAACCAACATCAGTTCAATAGCTGTTAAAAATACATTTTCCTAGATAAGACTGCTTTTATATTTTCTTGGAAGTACTGGGAAAATAATGTTAAATATCAGTTCAATGTCCAATAAATTGATGATTTTATTCTGTTTTTACTTACAAATTCAATTTAGTTATATTACATGTAAACACTTCTCAGCATTTCCCCCAGCTTCCCTCAATGGTTGAGGAAGATTCACCAGGAAGCAGGTCAGATGCATTTCAGTGATGACCCCACGAGAACAGGCTCTGTCTCGCTGTGCTGGAGATGCTCCAGTTAGTTACATGGTTCAAGGAGTGTAGCAGCCACAAATGTAAGTATGAATTTCTTAGTTCCTTAAACTTTAGTTCAGATACAAATTTTTGTATTAGATTGAACTTTTAACTTTTTTTTCAAAAACAAAAGAATACAAGAGGTCCACTTTAAATCTGTGTCCCTATGAAATAAGCAAAATTTCAGCAAACAAGGAGGCACGCATTTTACGGCTCTCCGTTACCCAGGTTTGCATCCACTCCCCTTTAAATCCTATTATCTCACTAATTTTCCACGTGCAACCCACAAAGGGAGCACTGAATAAATCCTTCCAGCCCCTCGAGTTTTAACTCACGCCCGGGGAAATCTGAACCCAAATGCACGAATTAACTTCATTTTAAACACCTGTTCTCTCATTTTAAATTTTTTAAAATATGTATGTGTGTAATATTTGATTTTATTTACTGGTTGAAATTTTTCTTGTTCAACAGCAGGCCAAAGGTACACATTTTAAGGGTTTAACTCAAAATGTTCTAAATATTTTGCCACAATCAAGTGAAGCATAAAGATGCTACCTTTTCTAATTTGAAAAATTAATGCCCTCAGCATAGTTTTGGTCACAGAGGAACCGATTTGTAGGTGGCACTTGTCACTGGATGAAGGCAGGCTATGATTTGCTCACTAATGCACTGAATGTAAAGACAGGTCTTCCTGGGTCTGGCGTCCCTCAGTGTCCCCAACACCTGAATCTGTGTTCACTAGAGCTGACTGGGCTCGGTAACCACTTACTGCAGGACAGAAGTTCAGGTGACGAAGATCACAGCACCAGGAGGGTGTGCATCGTTGTGGGGTGCACAGGGCGCCCAGAGAAGGCAACCCAGGAGCCCCGCCCGCCCCACCCTCCCCAGAGTGCATTGCCCCCCGCCGGCTTCCCGAGATGCTGGGGTCTGGGCAGGGGCACCAAGAGTTTGTGCTGCAGAAAGATGATTGTTCACACTGTGGAAAAGATCCAGCATGGGCAGCTATGGAGGAGGTATTATTATTAAGTCTGGAGGATGGCGATGCCTTGCTGGTAGGTATATTTAAAAAAAAATAGTAAAGTGTCTCAGAGATATTTAGGAATCCGCAACCGTGAACACTGGTTAAACCTGATAATCCATTACAGCCTCTAGCCAGTCACATTTCCCCTTCTGATTCCCCAATATAAAATAAAATAAAATCAGCTTATTGTCGCCTGACACCGAGGGAAAATGAAGATGGAATGTACTAAATTTCCAGGGAGTGAGTTGATGTTCCACAGCCATTTTCTGCCACAGGCATTTTCTTCTCAAAAGAAGACATTTTGCCTTAATTAGCTAATTAATAGGTAAAGAATTCTCTTACCTTCACTGTACCTGGGAAAAGCCAGTGCATTTAGAGGAAGTGAAAATCTCTTTTTGTTGTTGTTCCTGAACATTCTGACAGCAAATGCATATGTCTTAGGAATCTGAATGATCTGAAATGAATATTTAGCGTGAATCAAACCAAGATTTTTTTCTCTTGTGCTCACTCCTGATTTCACAATGTCTGATTACTCACTAGCTTTAAAACCCTTTCATTATTCAGAAATGGCATAGTGGATTTTAAAAAAATCTATGAAAGACAATTATTGTAACACCCAGTAAGCTTTAATTAACAGTTTCTAAATCAGCACCTTAACTCTAATAAGGTGCCATGGGTTTCTTGATCTTCCATGGAAATACGCAGCAGCATTATCATCTTAATAATAAGGGGCAAAAATACACTTTAGTTTTGGGTAACCTTTCCTACTTAATTATTAAATGTGGAGGTGCTTATAAAAGCACTTAAAATAAGTCATTTTCAGGATGACAAAGTTTCCCATATTTTTAGTTCCTAAATGTTAAGGAATTAAACTTTATTCTCATTCAAATAACTTACTAAACCCGACATAGTGAATGAAATAAAGAAATTCATGAATTTATTTTATTTTACCATTTACTGTGGATATTTTCACCCCCAAACTGAGAACCGTGTCCAGGTTTTAAACTGGTTTATTATTTTTATTTTTCAATTCTAAACTAATAGATTTCTCTTAAATAAACACCAGATGTCTCTAAACAGTTTTGTAATGCTATGTAAATGTGTGTTTTACATAGCTACAAACAACAGCAAGGATTTGGGGGAATATTAAGATCTACAAAGAGTAAATATCCAAAAGCCACTTAAACACAGGAATACTAAAGAGAGCACTCTCCACCTGTAACACGAACACATTCCTGGTTTCAGGAACAGAGAGGGTTGAGATTTTGGTGGCCGCCCCTCTGAGAAATCAAGGCCTTGCAACCCCACAGGAGAAGCTGGAAACAGCAGCACACTTACAGTCAGATTCTAGAGGTTTCTCAGTGACAGTGCAGATTAAAAAAATAATCCACCTGGTGGAAAGGAAGACATCAAAGAGGTTGGCTGTGCATAGGTGGGGAGACACATTTGTCTGCTGTGAATTCATAAGCAGAGACCTGCCCTCAAGTGGGGTTGAGGTCAACACTGCTTCATGTAACAGGACCCCCTGAGTTGCAAAGAAACATGTGGGCAACCCTGGGCCAGTGGTGGCCACGGGGCACCCCACTGAGCAATGCGATGCTGGCCCTGAGCCTTTCGCCTCTGGGTGCTCTCACCAGTGTACAGCTGTTATTTCAATTTCCAGTTGTTTGCTGCCATCAAATACAAATTCAACTTATTTCTGTGTATTGATTGCCTATCCTGCAAACCTGCTAATCTCGTTATTTATTTTAGGAGTTTCTTCCATATTTCCCTGGCATTTTCTACATAGACAATCGCCTTGTCTGATATATGGGTTGGTGTCCTCTTTTTCTCTCCTTGCTTCACTGTGCAGACAGGACCACTCATATTCTGCAGGAGGGAGAGGCCAGTTACCAGGACTTGGTCCCCATCTCCGGAGAGTGCTCCCTCCTTCATACTCCCCCTCCTCCATCCTCTCCCTCCTCCAACCTCTCCCTCCTTCATCATCCTCCCCCTCCTTCATCCTCTCCCTCCTTCATCCTCCTCCTCCTTCATCCTCCTCTCCTTCATCCTCCTCTCCTTCATCCTCCCCCTCCTTCATCCTCTCCCTCCTCCATCCTCTCCCTCCTCCAACCTCTCCCTCCTTCATCATCCTCCCCCTCCTTCATCCTCTCCCTCCTTCATCCTCCTCCTCCTTCATTCTACTCTCCTTCATCATCCTCCTCCTTCATCCTCCTCTCCTTCATCCTGCTCTCCTTCATCATCCACCTCCTTCATCTTCCTCTCCTTCATCATCCTCCCCCTCCTTCATCCTCTCCCTCCTTCATACTCCTCTCCTTCATGCTCCCACTCCTTCATCTTCCCATCCTTGATCCACTCGCTACTTCATGCTCCCCCTCCTTCATCATCCCCCTCCTTCATCCTCCTCTCCTTCATCACCCCCCTCCTTCATCCTCTCACTCCTTCATCCTCCTCTCCTTCATCATCCTCTCCTTCATCCTCCCCCTCCTTCATCATCCTCCTCCTTCATCCTCCTCTCCTTCATCCTCCTCTCCTTCATCCTCCACTCCTTCATCATCCCCCTCCTTCATCCTCCTCTCCTTCATCCTCTCCCTCCTTCATCCTCCTCTCCTTCATCATCCCCCTCCTTCATCCTCCTCTCCTTCATTCTCCCCCTCCTTCATCCTCTCCCTCCTTCATCATCCTCCTCTTTCATGCTCCTCCTTCATCCTCCTCCTCCATCATCCTCCTCCTTCATCCTCCCCCTCCTTCATCCTCTCCCTCCTTCATCTTCCACCTCCTTCATCATCCTCCTCCTTCATCCTCCTCTCCTTCATTCTCCTCCTCCTTCATCCTCCCCCTCCTTCATCCTCTCCCTCCTTCATCCTCCCCCTCCTCCATCCTCTCCCTCCTTCATCCTCCCCCTCCTCCATCCTCCCCCTCCTTCATCCTCCCCCTCCTCCATCCTCCCCCTCCTTCATCCTCCTCTCCTTCATCATCCTCCTCCTTCATCCTCCTCTCCTTCATCATCCTCTCCTTCATCCTTCCCCTCCTTCATCATCCCCCTCCTTCATCCTCTCCCTCCTTCATCCTCCCCCTCCTTCATCCTCCCTCCTTCATCCTCCTCTCCTTCATCATCCCCCTCCTTCATCCTCCTCTCCTTTATCTTCCCCCTCCTTTATCCTTCTCTCCTTCATCATCCCCCTCTGTCATCCTCTCCCTCCTCCATCCTCCCCCTCCTTCATCCTCCTCTCCTTCATCCTCCGCCTCCTTCATCCTCCTCTCCTTCATACTCCCCCTCCTTCATCCTCCCCCTCCTTAGTCATCCTCCTCCTTCATCTTCCTCTCCTTCATCCTCCCCCTCCTTCATCCTCCTCTCCTTCATCCTCCCCCTCCTTCATCCTCCTCTCCTTCATCCTCCGCCTCGTTCATCCTCCTCTCCTTCATCCTCCGCCTCCTTCATCCTCCCCCTCCTTAGTCATCCTCCTCCTTCATCCTCCCCCTCCTCCATCCTCCCCCTCCGCCATCCTCCCCCTCCTTCATCCTCCCCCCCTC
>CM053531.1:64679469-64798405 GCA_028646465.1 Rhinoceros unicornis | reverse complement strand
CCTTCATCATCCTCCTCCTTCATCCTCCTCTCCTTCATCATCCCCCTCCTTCATCCTCTCCCTCCTTCATCCTCCCCCTCCTCCATCCTCCCCCTCCTTCATCCTCCTCTCCTTCATCATCCTCCTCCTTCATCCTCCTCTCCTTCATCATCCTCTCCTTCATCCTCCCCCTCCTCCATCATCCCCCTCCTTCATCCTCTCCCTCCTTCATCCTCCCCCTCCTTCATCCTCCTCTCCTTCATCCTCCTCTCCTTCATCCTCACCCTCCTTCATCCTCCCCTCCTTCATCATCCTCCTCCTTCATCCTCCTCTCCTCATCCTCCCATCCTTCATCATCTCTCCTTCATCATCCCTCTCCTTCTTCATCCCCCTCCTTCATCATCCCACCCTTCATCATCTCTCCTTCATCATCTCTCCTTCATCATCTCTCTTTCATCATCCCTCTCCTTCTTCATCCCCCTCCTTCATCATCGCACCCTTCATCATCTCTCCTTCATCATCTCTCCTTCATCATCTCTCCTTCATCATCCCTCTCCTTCTTCATCCCCCTCCTTCATCATCCCACCCTTCATCATCTCTCCTTCATCATCCCTCCTTCATCATCATGCTTCAGATCTCCCGTGGTCTATGTAAAGGCCCCTCAGGAGAGTGAGGAACTTCCCTTCTACGCCTTGTTTGCTGAAAGGTCTTTTTTTGAGTGAATGAATATTTAATTTTGTCAAATGCCTTTTTCTGTCTCTATTGAGATAATCCTATGGTTTATCATTACGAGCCTGTTAATATGATGAATTCCGTGAATTTGACTTGAATCTTAAATCGATGTATTACACCACTTATTCATTGCTGGATTTAATTTGCTCACATTTTGTAAGGAGTTTTGCATCTATATTCAGGGGAGTATGTCCTGTAAATTTCCTGGAAATGTCTTGCCTGGTTTTGGCATCAGAGAAATGCTGCTGAGTCGAGTGAGCAGGGAATTCGCCCCTTCTGTTTGACTGTTTTGGAGGCGTTGGTTTAGAAGTATCATTCTCTCTTCTTGTACGTTTGTGGGGAGTAACAGGAAGCCCTCCAGGTCTGGAGTTGTCTTCCTGGGAGCTCTGGGGCAGCTTCCTCAGGCCTGTGACTGCCCCACAGATCCTGGAGCCTGGCCACCCTCGCCGCCCTCTCTGCGCTCTCTGGGCACGGTGAGGGCACCCAGAGCTGACCTGTTTGTTGGTTGTCCCTTGCCTGTGCCCAGTGTCTGAGACCATCGCGTCACACGTGCTGGCGTTGCCCTGGCCCCGCTGGGCTGCCCCTCAGGATGGTGGTCTACGGTGGGCTGGGCTGGGCCACGTTGCCTTTTCTTTAGCCACAGTCATGCTCCTCTGGTGTCAGACCAGCCGCTCTCGGAGTCGGAGGTGCCTGTGAGCCAGCCCTCCCGGCAGCCCCTGTGTGTCGGCTCCGGTAAGGCCCGCAGCCCCGCTTCCAGCCCCACCTCGGGCAGGATTTCCTGTCACCACACAACTTGGGGCTTTTTTGAATGGGAACAGCCCATTTCTGTTAGTGACACTGTCTGGTGCTGATCGGAGTGTCCGCAGAGGCTGAATGGCTCTCCCTGCCCGTCGGTCACAGGGTGCTGCAGGCGCAGGTGTGGGAGCAGCAGAGGTGGGGCCTAGGGTGTGGACCTCCTGTCCCTGAAATGGCTCAGGGGCCCCAACGGCCATTTTCTCCACGACGTGGATTGCTGCCTCATCTGCGCCGCATCAGGACCTGGAGACGTGGTTACATCCAGCGCGGCTGCAGGTTCACCGATTCCCCGCAGCCAGCGGCTTCTCAGGACAGGCGGGCTCTGCTCGGAGGCGGGCCTGGCTCCAGACCTCCTGGAGTCTGCACTGGCCCCTGTCCCAGCTCCCCAGAGACTGCACAGCACCCTTATCCCCAGGGACACCTCTAGCTCCTTCAGGATTGCTGGATGCATGGGCCGAAGGGAGGGCAGTGGGCACCCCGAGTCGCAGTAGGGCTGTGCCATCAGCACCGTGAGGAGCAGCAGGCCGAACGAGTGACCCTCCTGGTCAACACCATCTCTCCACTGTGTCACCCATCCACTGGGCAACCACCACCCACCCTGGGACTCCAGGACAGAAACAGAATCCTCTTCAGGCCCTGGTCACCCTGGTGAATACTCAATGAGCCGACGTTAATTGAATTGGGGAGATGAGTGCCCTATCCAGATGCTGTTCCCTGAATTCTCTTCCTCCACAGGAGCAGCTCTCCCAGGGTCGGCTCAGCAGCTGGGGAGTCGCTCTGGGCCGCCCCACAGAGGTGGAGGTGAGGCAGGAAATGCACTGGGCTCCTGGAAGTTCTGTTATGATGCCACCCCAGGCAGTAATTAGATCTTTTCTCTTTCAAAGGATGAAATTCTCCTTTATCCTTTGGTGATATCCATAGCTCCTCTGCTTGTTAAACTTTAAGGAAAAGACAAAAGTCTCCTGCCACTATTTTACTGTCAATATGAATTTCAAAAGAAAAAGAAGGACAGTATACCTATTGCATTACAATTTTGTGATTTTATTACAGCTACAGGGTAATAGATATTAAAGAATACAGTATTCTTCTATATGACGATTTTAAATGGTACATTTTCCTTATTCTGGGAACTGTTACAAAAATTTTAGGGAGCACTAAATATAATTTGTGCAAAAGTGCTTTATGTCTGTGTAGAAAAAGACACGGGTATATAATAGTACAGACAGTGGGTAAGCACATCTCATGTTCATTAGCCATTTACTAAGACTAGTTTCTTTATTCTGTGGTCACATTACATAAAGCACAAGTAAATTCTATATCAGAAATACCAACAGATAGATAATAACTGATTATTAAAATTACCTGACACAAGAGTACCCACGTATCAACACAAAGGACATTCCAAAATAAATGATTATTCTATATTAATGTCTGACATTTTTTATTGTTTAACATTTCTGTAACAAAGAAAACGAAAAAAGAACTCAGTAGAAATTTATAATATTTTTCAATGGATTAAAACCTGTATTTTCTAGGTGTCTGGATTGTCTATCAATTTATTTTACCATTTGGCTTCTATTACAGAGTGGATCAAGTGGATTTGCTAGGGTCAGAACTTAGTAACAGTTATGTGTATATGTATTTTTACTCTAAAACCTCGTGTGCGCCTACTGTACATGAGATATAGTATTAGACTTATACGTACCGGATTCGACAGTATGAGGCCATTTAATTATCATAACAATCCTGTGGCATTAATTTAATTGTACCTATTTTCCAGGAAGCATGTAGAGACATGGTTTAATTAGCAGGGGATTCAGACCACAATGCTCATCACTGGTCCCGTGGGATTTCAGAGTCCACATCTCAGGGTGGATTCACTCTCTCTTGCAGGACTTTCTGTCTCTGGGGGAAGGGCGCCGTTTCTCGCCACACCTCAGGCTTCCAGAACCCACAGGCTCTCTCCTCCCTATTTCCACAAACCTCTTTGAGAAAAGGAACTGATATACTTATTCCAGCCAAGCTGTCGCCAGCCAAGCTGATGTGTCCTCACAGCCTCCGGGTGTTTGCTGTTTATTGGGAAAAACTTATGAGGAAAAAAGCATGTGTACTTCTCACCTTGAGCAAATTCAAAAGCCTTGGAGTTACAAATTTCTTTATTTTTATTATAAAAGTATTAACAGTGCACATTAAAAAAAAAATTTTAGAGTCCCATGCCCATACTTGAATCAAGCTGAGCAATTCGGCCGGAGGACATTCTCACTTCATCATTTTCTTTATTCCCAACAAAGCCATCCTACCGCGTTTACACATCTTATTTCCATGTGGCAGTGCCTCAGAACGGTGGTTTGGTTGGCATGAGTTACATTATACCATATTGTGAAAGTTAACCTTTTCCACATTCTAAACAAAGATTAAAAAATCACAATATCCAGTCTGACGATAAGAAATTCATTTCTTAAATCAAGGACGTGCAGCTGTAGCCCTCCCAGATGGCGTAGATGCTGATAAAATGCAGGTTTTACAGAATCCAGAGTCCAAGTCCACTCTGAAGAAATGTTGTGAAAGCGCACGGCCAGGGGAGTGAAGAACTCGCCTCGGTGCAAAGATCCTGTTGAAGACGAGTCACCAGCCGACGTCCCCAGCCTGACGTCTCCCGCGGTCAAGACTCAAGCTTTTAGGACAATTGCATAGAAATGTCTGCACGTACAAATTTCACTGCAAACTCAGCTCAAATAAAGTGAGGTCTAACCTCACTATCTCCTCCTGGACCTGATAGACACATGAGCAGACGCTTTGCCTGGTCATTCTGCCCGGGCAGCGCCACCAGCCTCTCCCCACTCCTCTCTACAAAAGCCCACCCATCGCCCACACCCACCAAGCGCTGCTCCACCTGTTCAAGCAAATCTCCCATCAGCCTGGTCCCTGCAACCCTGCCTGAGCGGCAGCCAGGCCCATGCCACTTGTCCCCACCGCGGCCTGATGGAAGGCCCCAGTCGCTTTCTTAATGCTCGGCTCTAAATGTTGCCACCGTTTTCTTAAAAACACTTCCTTCCTCAGCAGGATCAAAACCACACTAATAGCCTGGCCAGCGAGGCTTCTATGACTTGAAAACAGTTTTCTTAAAGCATGTCCCCTGGCCTGTCTCCAACGTTCTGCATAGCGGGTCCTCTGAGAGTGACCGGGGTGTCTGAGCTCCCTCCTCCTCTTCAGGCTCTTCCTCACCCCAAATCTGTCGCTCAAGTGGGAATGCCGTCCAGGGAGGCTCCACACAAAGCTGTCTGGGCTCTGCTATGCCAGCTGCTGTCCCCCAGTCTCTGCAGCTGCTTGTCCTTGTAAGTGTTGAGGTCTTCATCCCAGCCGGGCTCTGAACTCCATGGGCAGGACTAGTCTTATGTCAGTAGCAGGGTCCTGTTTGATACCTAAATGTGGTTCACCTTGTAATTCATAACATCTGGGAGTATCTGTGATATAATATCTGTGATGTAATGCCACAGAATGAATGTATCCAGCTGTGGCAGGTACAGAACTGCTGCATTAGTCAACAGGATAAGTAGCAACGACACCATTTGGGGTGAAATGTAAGCCACAGAAGAAAACATGCAGAATCATTCCATTTATTTAAAGTTCAAAAACATTTTTAACAACACGTATTATTTATGACCATACCTAAGGCGACTATAAATGTCAAATGAAAGCCACAGATCCAGGGTTGTGGGGAGTTGGGTGAGGATGAGTTAAACAAAGGGCTTTAGGTCCTGGAATAATTACTTGTTTGTAATTATCCAGTATTCAAAGAAAAGAGACAAACCCAAGAATGTTGCTTCACTCTTTATCGTCACTGAAAGGAAAGGCGGCCAGCATTCTGGAGAGTTCCGGAAGGTTCTGGAGAGTTCCAGAGGCTTGCGGAGTGAGTGCTGGAGGCCGAAATGGATGGACTGCTCACCGTTAGCATTTAGAGTTCACCTTGGCGTGCCAGCTGAGGATCCGGGCAATGGGTTTCTGGCAGTCATTGCACGATCCAGTCGGAACATACAGGCTCCATTCAAGGTCGGTCAGCACAGCCTTTCTGTAAAGGGCCAGATAGTAAATATTTTGGCCTTCGCGGGCCACACAGTCTCTTTCACAACCACTCAACTCTGCCATTTGATGAGACAGCTGCCATCCCCAACATGTAAAAGTGTGTGTCATCGTTTCAAAAAAAGCTTATGTGAGGGGCCAGCTTGGTGGCACAGTGGTGAAGTTTCCGCTTCAGCAGGCTGGGGTTTACAGGTTCGGATCCTGGGCGTGGACCTACGCACCAATTATCAAGCCATACTGTGGCAGCATCCCACATATAAAGTAAAGGAAGATGGGCACGGATATTGGCCCAGGGCCAATCTTCCTCAGCAAAAGAGGAGGATTGGCAGCAGATATTAGCTCAGGGCTCATCTTTCTCACCCACACAAAAAAAGAAAGCTTATGTGAAGTATAATTTGAAACCAATGTGGGTCGTGTGTGTGTGCGTGTGTGCATGTGTGTGTGTGTGTGCTCAAACATGGCAAATAAGAATTGCAAGATATATTACAACGATTACAAGATAAAAAATAAGAATTACAAGATACATAAATTCTCTTTTCATCAGAAAAACAAAAATGATAAAGAACATGCAGAGAGTTTTCCCTGATTTACAAATTTCTTTCATTTATATTTTTCTCATTTACTCTTTAGTCTTCGTTAAAATGACCTTTGTAAAACTAATGAAATTGAATGACTCCACAAGATGGAAAACTAGCATTACTATTTTTCATAAATTATTTTACTTCAGTATAAAAATATAACTAGCTCAACAATTTGAGTGTAAACAATGCAATACATAAAAATGTTTTATTTATTTACCAATGATACATGAATGCATTCTACTACATTAATATATTAAAAATAAAACTAGTCAATTTATCCAGCATACTAATGCAAAAATGTGCAAAGATACAGAAAATCTAAACACAATTAATTATCTCATGTGTGTCTATACTTAAAACATCCGAGAAAAAGAAACTAGTAATTTTCGAGCTCATATGAAACATTCACTGAAAGTGACCAAGTTACGCTGCAAAGTAAGAAGCCCTCAGAGTTGACGGTGTCCAGGTGGTCTCAGTGGAATAAACCATCTCACTCACTCAGGGTCACATGTGACCACCTTCTGGGAGCCATCCTCCCTGGTGATGGATCAGCACAGGGAGCTCCCTGGACTCAGGACCACTCCGCATGGCCATTCCTGCTCTGAGCCCCTGTGAGGTCCCCCATTTGCCCTCTCCCTACCAGCGTGTGGATCCCAGAGCCCTGAGCCCCAAATAAACACCCTGCACACTAGTGTCCCCAGAGGGCTGCTTCTCTGGGGACCCTAACCTGCAACAGAATGCATTGTCCCACCACAATGTAACAAAGGTGCTGAGTAGGTTCTGAGGTCCAGGGGTTAGGACTCCAGCATGTGAGCTGGATGCAGTTCAACCCACAACACAGCATTCAGTCAGAAATCACTATGCCCACCAGGGACAAGACCAAACAAAAGAAAATTTAAAAAAACTAAAGAAAAAA
Organism: Rhinoceros unicornis; assembly: GCA_028646465.1. Taxonomy (NCBI): domain Eukaryota; kingdom Metazoa; phylum Chordata; class Mammalia; order Perissodactyla; family Rhinocerotidae; genus Rhinoceros; species Rhinoceros unicornis. The sequence continues at coordinate 64,791,322 of CM053531.1, read as the reverse complement.
AGACAACGGAAGCCGACGCCAGAGGATCAGACAGGAGGACAATGAGACACAGATTAAAATACAGGTGTTGTTTAAGGAGACAGGTGATGAAACAGAGAATGCAATTAGAATGTAGACATATTTAAAAAAAATGCAACAAATGGAAATTCTACAACTGAAAAATAAAATAACTGAAATTAAGTACTTGATATATGGATTTAGAATTGATTAGATACAGTGCAAAAGGGGTCAGTAAACTGGATTATATGTCCAACAGAAAGTAGACAGACTGAGGCCTAGGAGGGAAAGAAGCAAAGAAAATATTTAAAAAACAATTAAAGGAGAGAACACCAGGTGTACAGGCAAACCCGGGTCATGGCCCCAGGAAGACTGTTGTCCAGGGGCCATTGATCCATGAAAACAGGTTTCACTTGTTTTCTAAGTCCTTTGTGATTTGACTGAACATCTTGGAATAAGTATGGAAAGAAAGGTACAGGCTGTTGTGTAGCCAATCCCGAGGATCAAGGCCTGGTGAGTTATGTTGGCGCCCAGTCATTTTCTGAAACTGGCTTCCTAATTTTTCTGATTCATAAGTTCCTGGCCTATTAATTGTAAGGTTAGACAATCTTCCAGCTTCTAAATTATTTGACATTATGAAGTATTGCAAATCTATTTACTATGCAGGTTGTGTATTTTATTTCCTCCCCTGCTGCCTGAAATTACAAATTAGTGTGCTCGCTTTACGTAATGCATATGTTTAAATCAGCAGATACTACTGTTATTTTTTTTCCTAAAAGGATATTTTGCCACCTCAGTAATAGCCTTTTAACGTCATTAACAAATTTCAAAATTAAGAATGTCTTTTGAGAATCTGATACAACAAAAAAGATATTGGATATTAAATTTGTAATCCATTATATATATGATCAAATTTAAAAGTGAATAATAGCCATTTTTTCAATTGAGTCTAATTATAAAATTTGATACTTTAAACAGCAGGCAATTTAATGTCTCGTGTGTATGTGTTTCCATAAATATACGGAAATATTAGCATGATTTATATATTTTAATGACTCAATGATAAATGTTCACAGTAGACTGCATCTCCAGAGAAATTCAGTCATCGGCCCTTCTATTTTAAATGCTTTGACAAAGGCTACTTGTGACATATCAAGTAACACAAATTTATTTTTAAGAGACTATTTATTTTTAATGGATTTAACCTCTTAATGACTTTCATACAAGAAGGGTCCACTTTTGAGAATAATTATTCATTTGCCAATGCAAGGATTTGAACTTTGAAAGAGAAAATTCTTGAGTGATTTAACACTTTTGCAAAGCATTTATGAGAATGCGGACATTCTTGGTGATTCAAATCTCTCATTGATTAAGCTATTCAAGATTTGAATTGCATAAGAACAGAGAAGCAAATGTAAGGTGGGACTTCTGTGCTCCTTCCCAGGGCAGCTGGAGAGACAGGGCCTCAAGGGGGCAGTGAGGTGACCTGGGGGTGACTGGGACTCAGGCAAGTGTGCCGAGATGCTGGACCCTGAGCTCTTGGCACACACTGACCTCCTCTCTGAGCTCTACTGACCAGCCAAGAGGCAGGGAATGAGCCACAGGGAAGGAAACACAGTTGACGGAACCGGTTCCCAATCCTGAAGCTAACAGGGGAGTTGCCAAATAATTTCCCACAGATTCCCACAGAGTCATATGATCTGAAAACAAACAAGCAAACCAACCTTGTTCTTGTCTTATTACTCAGAAAAGTCAGTTCTTTAGACAAAATGAATTAGCTCCTAATCATAACTGACTGCCTTGCAGGAATCCTAGAAACCTCAATATCCTGAGGCCTGGGAATCTTGAGCAGGTCTCTCATGACTTTTAACAGCATGAAATATTTTATTTTGGCTGATTCTATGTTTCACAAGGCTCTGCTATTGAAAAAGTTCTGAGTTAAATTACTGTATTTTCTACATATCCCCTATGCCAGTTTTTAATCGATAGAAGGAAAGAAGATCCATGTAGGCCAACAACTCCTTCCTGCGGCTACTGAAACGAAACAGACACAACAGTTAGGAGTGGATTTCTCCCCAAGGTGGGCCGGGAACTTCCACAGTGCAGAGACCAGACAGCACTACCCTTCAGGCCCAAAGTACCAGCTTTCTCTATTGAGTGTGTATTTCTTAACTGCCTTTCGTAAAATCTCAGCCAGTTTACAATTCCACCAAGAATATATGGGACGGTACACAGTTCACCACATTTGGTTTAATCCAATAATTCACAAACTAAGAGGAAAAAATCATAATTCATGATTTCAATCTTCCTTTCTCACATTTATAATGGAGTTAAGTATCTTTTAAGGTATTTGCATTTCAGTTATTAGTGAATTGATTCCATATCTTTTTTGGCCATTTTTCAGTTGGATTATTGGTCTTTTTATTATTGAATTGCATATTCCCTGGTTCGTCCATTTTCTTCCAGACATACAACATTTGAGGTATTAATAAACTTATCAATGTTTAATTTTTTTCCCACTTTTAGTCGTGCTTGGAAGCATCTCCCATTCTGATATCACAAGAAAATGTCTCCAAGTTTTCTCCTGGTGTTTATACAGTTTTAGTTTTTACATTTAAATCTTTGATCCAAAAAAGAATTTATTATGGTATTAGTGTGAAGAATTATACTTAATTTCTATTAGGAAAACAACCATGTATTTTACTACAAATATCGGATTTTCATAATGCTATGCTTGTCCTTGAAGTTAGAAAGTCCAGCCAGGACCTCCTCGGAACCACAGCTCATCCTCCTTTTCCTCCCACTGCAAATCGTTTTGTTACTCACGTGCCCAAAGAACCGAAAGGTAAACTGAAGCATGGTGAAAGTTAAAGCAATTTATTTTGCTCTTTTCTGATTCTTATAAATTATTCAGTTGAGTGGCATTGTTTATAAATATGAGCCAAAAAAATAAACAGTACTGTGGTCTCTGGGACCATTTCCCACTGAAAGGATCTCTGTTCCTTGGAGAACCAGCCGATTCGGTTTCTGGGGGAAGAGATGGTCCAGATGGGCCTGGAACAACCTGTGAAACCAGAAAAAAGAGCTGACAAGGTCGACTCCTCTTATCTTAGGGCACCGAGGATGCACATAGAACAGTCATAGCAGAACTATCTGATAGGAGCAAAAAGGGAAGCTGCACAAAGTCCCATTCAGAGTAAAATGGACAAATTGCTGTTTATTCTCACAACGGATTATTGCAGGGCAACAAGAAGGAGGCGTGTATGACTACAATAGTAACACAGCTTGGTTGCACAAGCACAGTATTGACAAAAGCCGTCAGACAGGAAAGTCCACGTACGTAAGATCCCGTTTCTATAAACAACAAGAACAGACAGGAGGGGGCTCCAGCATTTAGTTGAAGGGACCGAGGGAAGGGCTTCTGGAATTCTGTTTCTGTTCTCTCCGTGGATCTTAATGGCTGGTCCAAGAGCGTGCTCAGTTTGTGAAAATTCATTGAGCTGGAAACTTACGATACGTGCACCTTTCTGCGTGATTTTTTTTTTCACTTATTAAAACTTTCTTGAAAAGTACTCACGATGCAACACAAATAGGCTTCCCCAGAAAAGTATGGGACAGTTTTAGCATCAAGAATGATAGTAACCTCGGGAGACAAACACATCTATTATATAAAATGCCACGAATTATTAATAATTCTCAACATCAAGTAAAATCAAAAGAATCTGTGATCACTTTTGGGAAATACTAGAGAAACAAGTCATAATTTTGAAAATGGAAAGAATAAAGCATTTATCCTATCTTTTATATAAAAACTGCACCTCAGAGTAACCAAATAGTTGATAAAGGGAGGCATCTCTATAGAAATATTTCAGCTAATAAATAAGAAAGGTAATACTAAAATATCCTGATTTTGCTACCCCTAGTGAATTAACGGATCAGGTAGTGATTATCAATGCCTGTTAACAAGAACAGAGAGAGGACCAGGGACTCTGCTCGTCTCCACGGCAGTACACGGTATCACCAGTGGAGTCTTGCCAAAAACATGCAGCATGAATTTAGTCAAGCATCTTGATCTAACTATCAATTTGCAGGAAACACAGGAAGATGAAAATACTTAAAAATTTAAACATCAGGAAAATTATCACCAATGCCCACTGATAGGACCTCAATGAGACAAATGACCCAGTTTATTCAACAAATAAATTTGTTGAAGGGGAACAAAAGAAATGAGGGAGGACTATCTAGACTACCGGAGTTTTGAGACATACATTAACCAATAATAATTCATGGAGTTTGTTTTGGTTCTATTTCAAATACACCAAGTATTTAAAAATGTATTTTAGATACACAAAAACGATTACAGAAATGTGAGGAATGACTGGATATTTCATGACATTAAGAGATTATTGTTGATTAATTTCAAGTTTGATAATGTATCATTGGTATGTTTTAAAAATGTTCATATGTCTTTTAGAGATACATGGGAAATATTTAGAGAAGTGAAATGTAAGCACAGTGGCGTAAGGGAACACACACGAGGATTTCACTGCGGGATTATTTGTCACAGTGAAAAGCTGGAAACAATCTAAATATCCACATAGTAAGACTGGACAAATAGATGGGTGTGGTGACACAAGTAGGGCCGGCTCTCGGTCAGGGCATTGGGCAAGGTCATCTGTGGGGGGTGGGGAGGGGGGAGATGAAACGAGACTGGCCAGGAGCTGATACAAGCTAAAGATTAGAGGGAATTAAGCTACATTCTCCTCTGTGTATATATTTGAAATATTCCATAATAAGAAATTATATAAAAATGTAAGAATGCAGCAAAATATTTTTTCAGACAATAGAGGATTACAAGCTTCAGCCCATCATCTTAAAAACAATCTAAAAGGTCACTTCAACCAGAAGGGAATCTTAAACCAGGAAAGGAATCAGGTCCCACAGGCTGGTGAGCCTAGAGACCAGCAACAAAATAAAACGTTGTGGAATTTAATTATATTTTTTATTGAAAATCATAATAATTTCTGTTTAAAAAGGCAGAATAAAACAATAATTATTGCTCAGCCTTATTTCTGAACATAGATACAAAAATCTTAAATAAAATATTGGTAAATTATACTTAGCCGTGTATAAGGAAGCATAAATCCATCTTGAATAAGTAACATTTATCTCAGAAATATAATTATTCAAGAGCTGAACAATTTATCACTTAATTCATTACCTTATCAAATTGAAGGGGTAAAAAGTAAAAGCCATCCCAAAACAAGGAAAACAAAACAAAAAAAGCACAGATCTGATAAAATTCAATCGACCAATTATAATAAAAACATTTAAAAAACAGTAATAGAAGAGGTCTTCCCAAATCGGATTTTTTTTAAAGAGTACCCATCAAAACGCTGCATCAACACCTTCATAGTGCAATATTATTGCATTCCCATTTTAGTCAAAGGTAGTAATACAAAGATGTCTATCATGATTTTCAAAATTGTACTAGCATGTCAGCCAATGAAGTAAAGAAAAGCAATAAGCAGGAGGAGGGGGAAAATATTCAGTATTTGTGAGCACCATGTTATCTAAATAGAAAATCTGAATTTTAACAAAACACCATAGAACTTGTGGAGATAAGTTTTAGTTTGAGAAGTTATTTGTAACACATGTAACAGGGTGTAACAGCATTAGGATTACAAAAAGACCATTTACAATCCAATAGCAAAGTATAAAAAGATAAAGAGATCTATAAGAGAAAAAGTGGGACAGACTGAGAACAGATAATTCATACAGGAGAAAAACCAAATAGTTAATGACATTATGAAAAAAATCAGCATTACTATTAATTAGGAAAATATACATCAAAGACATAATTTCATAGGCCATCATTTTGTAAAAATTAAATCTGAACACAGAAGAATTATCAAGTATGTGGAGAAAAAGAACTCTTAGAAAACAGGCTGTTGGAGTATAAATTCATACAACCAGTGTGTAGAGCCATTTTACAGAGTCTATTAAAATTTTAGTGTGCATCTGCTAAAATATAGCAATCCTAGTTCTATGGAATTACCTTAGAACAATGCTAGCAGAATCGAGTAAGGAAATATACAGAGAATGTTCACTGTAGCATAATTTGTCAGAGAGGGAAACTGGAAAAAAACCCAAATATCCACATTGTAAGACACAGACGAACAGTAAGACAGGGACTAATTAACTGGTGTGGTGTAGAAGTAAGAGGAACTGTTGGTGCAAGAGATTTGACCAGAAAAGAGCATGTGGAAACCCTGGGATGAAGGAGATGCTCCACGTCTCGACTGGGGCATTCTCACGGTCGTGTCCATTTGTCAACACTCATCAAATGTACTTAACACTCCTGCATTTCCTTGGTGTACATCATGACTGGTGTGTGTAAATCATAAAGCAGGTTGCACAGTAGTCGTGTTGGTGTCAACCCGACACAGCTGGGTGCGTACTGTGGGACAGGTGATTGAGGAATTGTGTGGTTTTGCTTGGAACTGGCGTGGGGGCACAGGAGAAAGGAGATGCAGCTGTCATATCAGAGAGGCATTATCGTTGGAAGTCATGCTCTAATTCTCTCAAAAACACGCTTCTAAAGACCTCTTCGTATGTGGTATATTTGATGGCGAGTGATGCAAGCAGGGACACCACCCTCAGGGGTGCTGGTGGAGCCGGGTGTCCCCTCAAATGCTCCTCCCGGCTCTCCAGCAGGTAATTACAAACTTCCCTGAGCATCTCAACACTGGGTTTTCAGGGAAACGCCCCTGAACAACCGGAGTTTATCGACTATCAAAAATCTGCAACATCTCATGCTGCCGTGAACCCTCATCTGACAATAGTTCCCCTGCGCAGGCCCCACCTCCTCATGATATGACATTTTCATCACTAAGCAGTGTGACCCTTCATGGTAGCATTACCTCTGTCCTCAGATAACAATTTCAAGCAGATTTTTCTTGCTCTGTTCACTGAAGAGGTGTAGAAACCAGACACATCAGTACAGCCAAATGGATAGAGTTTCTTTGTGGGAAAGTTTTCATTATAAAGTCAATTTGTGGGCTACACTAATTTTATATTATTTGTCCATCACTTTTATAAATATTGTTTCCAGTGAGTTTGAGTATTTCATACAGGTTGTTGTTCATCATATCCGCTTATCATAATTTTAATGTCTCCCAGATCTCTGTGATGTCTCCTTTTATATAATGGCTGTTTTTGGTAATTTGGGTTTCTTAGCCGATTTACCTGAGGGCTTATCAATTTACTGATCCTTTTAAAACACAAATTTTGCATCTAATGGTTTTCCCCAATGTGCATCAGTTTTGTGGTCCATTTATTACTGTTCTCAGCTTGGTTATATTCTTACTTCTACCTGAGTTTTCTTTGTTCTTCTCTCTAGGTCACTAGATGACTAGGTCAATGGGTCACTGACTTTATTACCCCTGCTCTTGGCTAAAAGTGGCATTTAAAGTGATAATTTCCTCCACATACAGCCTCAGTTGTCTCCCTAGAACTTGATTTATTTCGTTTTCATTATTGCTCGGTTTGCAATATTCTAATTTCTCTTGAGATTTTTTTTTGACTCACGGGTATCTTAGTAATCTGTCAATTAATTTCAAAATATTTGGAAACTTTATAGATAACTTCTTCTTTTTAGTCTTTAATTTAGATCTATTATGGTTAATCTGCATGATTTCAATACTGTGAAATTACTGAGACTTTTTAAAAATTAACCCAGCATATGATCTATCCAAGTGAAGGTTCCATTCGACATGAAAAATAATTTATATTCTAAAGGTTTAGGATATAATTTCTATAAATGTCAATTAGGGTGTTTGGTAGCTCAAATTATTTTTATCTGTATTAATTTTGTCTATGTATTGTATTAAAATCTCCAGTATGATTCTGATTTTGTCTATTTCTTCCTTTAGTCTTAGCAATTTTCACTTCATATATTTTGAAGCTCTCTGATAAAATCATGTGAATTTAGGATTTTTTGACTGATGATGATGATTAATTTTTGGCTAATGATTTGATGATGAATACATAATTTTATCAATATGGAATGGCTCCATTTCTGGGATACACAGAGTCTTCAATTCTGATGGTCTCATGTTAATATGGCCATGCTGATTTCTTATTCTTAGTGTTTTAATGGAATATTTTCTATCTTTTCCTTTCAGGGTACCTGAGACACTTGCAAACAGCATAAAATTGGCTCCTGTCTGACAATCACTGGCTTACAACTGGAATGTCTAATCCATTTACATTTAATGCACTTTATGAGTTGAATTTAGGTCTACCATCTTGCTGGTCCTTCTCAATTTGTCCCTTTTTTCTTCTTTTTCTGCCCATTTTGGCTTAAATGGCTAAGTTTTATTATCCATTCTGTCCCTCTGTCGATTGTTTGCATTTTTTTCCAGCCGTTTCTCTTGGAATCACAATATTCATCTTCATCTGTTTGAGATCCTCCCTGATGTGATAAGATACAACTTCTCTATAGTATGAGACCCCACGATGCTGTCGATTCCATTACAGTCTCTCCTTCCCTACTGGCTGTTATCTTCAACTTAACTTTTATGTTACAAAACTCACCATGTTTTGTCATTATTTTTGTTTTTAAATAGTCAATTAACTTTTGAAGAATTTAACAGAAGAAAGGAAAATAACTGTTTTTACTTATCCTCATTTTTACTGTTTCTGGTGTTCTTTATCACTTCCGTGCACCAAGTTTCCAGTATAATTTCTCTTCAGCTTGAAGAACTTCCTTCCACATTTCTTAAGGTGCTGGGAACAGTCATCCAGCTTTAATTCATCTTAAAATGCCTCTATTTACGCTTCATCTTTGAAAAATAGTTTTGCCAGAGATAGCTTTAATTTGACAGCCTTTTTCTTCAGTGACATTTTCTTGTAGACTCCATTATTTTTGTGACAAAATGTCACCCATCAATCCTATCATTGTTCCCCTACATATAATAAATCTCTTTTTTTATCTGGCTGCTTTTTTATCTTTGGTTTTCAGAGCCTTGGCTGTGATGGACCTCAAGTGGCCTTCTTTGTAATTATCCTACTAGGGGTTGGCTGTGCTTTCTGGATCTGTGGATTACTGTTTCAGATAAATTTGGGTCATTTTATGCAAATATTTCTTCACATATGTTTTCTGTCTCATTCTTTTTTGTTGATAGTTTCCTTCAGGGGTTCAAATTACCAATGTGTTGGATAATGAATACTGACAGGCCTTGATATTTTGCCAATTCTTTCTTCTCTTTCCCAAACTGCTTTTAATTCCGTCCAATGAATTTTTGATATCTGATACTTTATTTTTCACTTCTAGAAATTCAATTTGGTTCTTTTTAAGTTTCCAAATTCACCTGAAATTTCCTATCTTTCACCCCAGTATTCAACATTTCCTGTTGTTATGGTGATTGTGAGGACATCCCCAGTCCTGGGACCTGCTCCAGCCCGTGCTGGCACAACCCCTTGGAGGAGCAGCAGAAGGCTGTCCTCAGGTTTTGGGGCTAATTCCCAGGAGGGAGCATCCGTGGAGCCTCTCTTTTCCTTGCCCACAAGGAAGCCACATTCAGTCGCTGGGGTGAAGGACTCCAGACACCTCTGTCTACTTGCAGACCCAGAGGCCAGCAGGCCGCGTTTTCACCCACACTCGCTGCCTGGAGCGTCCTTGTGGTTCCTTCCCCTCAGAGACACTCCACTGTTCCTGAATGCACCTGAAGGTGCTGTAAGGAGGGAACTGACAGGACCATCCCGCATGGACGTGCCTTTCTCTCCTCTTTCCAACAAAACTCATTTGAGAAAAAAATATGCTTTCTTTCCACATTAAAGAATATCAGTAAGTACATTACTCTGCCTTAGTAATATAGAAATATCATCTATTAAGACCAAGGTTCTGATACGTTGATCCTGTATATGATATCATGACACACATGATCCTATATCACACCCTCAAGGTACAGTGAGAGAGATGAAGCGTGGAGAGGTTAAGCGACTTGTGAAGCGCGTACCTGGCGCGTACTCAAGGCTCTCGACTGAATCCAGACCTCCCTAACGTTGGGACATTACTCTCTCCAGCTCCACGGTCCTTCATCTCGATAGCTGTCTGATTACACGTTTAAAAGAGAATGATTTATTGAGCCTTTAGATGTTAACTAGTGCATTTCCTGATCTCGGGTTTGTAGTTTGACCAGGGAAAGGACGTGATGAAATTTCTAGAAGTGGAACAAAGAGCAGTGTCAGAAGAACTGAAGGAGGGCGAGCACGCGGAGGAACGGGCAAGACAGCTTTCATCCGAAGATGAGGAGGCAGGAGAAACAGCTGCAGAGTAAGGCCCACAGGTGTCACAGCTGTGCTCTACTCCACACCGTCGCAGCTTCTGAGTGATTCTTGAACAGGATAAGTGCTTCCTTAGATAATTCTGGTTGAAATCATAATACTGAGAAAAAGCTTACAAAATGCTCACACTTAGCTGAAAAGGCAAGAACGTCTCTTTACCTGACGATCCTGATTCATCCCATTCTCATAAAGAGTCTGTGGGTACCCAGTCTTCTGTCACCAGGAAAGGCATCTGAGTCTGTGGAGAACAGGGCACCGATTCTAACAACCAGGCTCAACATGGACCTGACCAGCGGCCCCTTGTTCGAAATACAAGTGTCGGTATTGATCCCCGAACACTCTCTCAGAGCCTCAGACCACAAAGTGATGAGATCCAGGGACCAATCACCAGGCACCCCAAAGCTTAGAGACCGGAAGGATGAGGGGGATCCCACAAAGCAAGCTGAGAAGAGCACCAGTGGGATAACAGAAAGAGCAGAGGAGTGTGATGCCCCTGAAGTATGGTGGACCTGGCCAAATGCTGATGGGAAGCTAAGAAAGAGTGTTGTAAACATATCGTGGAGTTCAGGCTTTCAGAGAGCTCAGGAGAGCAGTTACAGCTGACCACTCAACCATCCGATTGGAGCGGGATTTAAGAAAGAGTGGGAATGGGAAAATTGGATACCACGAGGACACTCAGCTATTTGAAGAGTGTTTGTTATAAAAGGAAAGAGACATTGGGAGTACAGCTGGATGAGGGGCTGGAATCAGGAGAGGGCTGTTTTGTTTGGTTGGTTCGTTGATTTCAGTTTTTAAGCTGATATAAATAGCAGCAAGTAGGAAGGGACACCGATGACGAAGGAGCAGCGAGGGAGGTGAGAGCTCCGAGCGAGAGGAGGGGTCCCCTGAACTTGCAGAGGCTGGTCTCACACAGAGAATCCACTCGTGGCTACAAGAAGGAAGACAGACGGCATGGACACAGGTGCACATACCTGCATCGTTGCAGTGGAAAGAGGCTGTGGAAATTCTCTTTCTTTACGTCAATTTTCTCAGTGAAACAGAAGGCAAGACCATCATCTAAAGTAAGCATCAGGGAGAGGGTATAAGGTTTTGAAAGGGTGATAGAGAAAATTGTAAGAGTAAAACGAAAATGTGTGGTGAGCTGGGCGACCCCGTCTGTCTTCAACAGAAGACCATCCAATGTGTCTCCTTTCCTCCACACGCTTCGTAGACAACAGCACAGAACGAATGCAGATGGGGATAAGTCCGTGTTTTAGCTTAGACCAGTGACTCTCTAAAACATTGCCACAAGAGTCCTCGGCGTCTGGAGGCAGGGGCTTTGTCCCCTCCCCTTGAATCTGGTCCATCTTGACTTTCCTTAAACAGTCCAAGAAAGCAGAGTATAACTGTGGCTTTTGAGGCGGGGTCATCAAAGGGGATGAAATTGCCTTGTTCACCAGGACAGGAGCCCAGAACCCCAGAGGTCCATGAAGAAGTTTCACTAATAGTAGGTTGCCATGCTGCGAGGAGCCAAGCCCCAGGAGAGGCAGCTGTGGGTGCCCTCAGTCAGGCTGAGCTGATGAACTTCCAGGTAGAGCCAGCCCCAGAGGTCGACTCTTCCCAGCTGAGGCTCCAGACATCCTGGAGAAGAGACTCTTCCCACCATGCCCTGGCCGAATGTCTGACACGCCAATTCCGTGAGCATAATAAAATGGTTGATTTAAGCTAACTTTTAGGATACTTTGTTATGCAGCAACATCCACAAGTAATTTCCTCTTGGGGAAGAGCTCCGGGAAGACGTGGTGTTTAAGATGAGCACCTACACGGAGAAGGAGACGGTCGTGCCAGGGGTGCCATGTGGGAGAGGGGCCTGTCTAGGAGAGGGTGCGAGCATGACTGCCTCCAGAGCTGAGGGCAGCGGCTTTACCTTCAGCATCACGTGCACCAGGGAGGGAACATCTACCGCCAAACTCTGTAAATCTTACAGGCGGGTGTAAACCTTTGAGCTTACTCTAAGTAAACAGGAAATCACAAAAGCTGAATTCTGTTGAGGGTGAGGGAGTGGAGGTTTGTTGAACTTATATAGGTGTTTAGGAGTTCAGATTTCCCGTCCTGTGGAAGTGAATTAAAAGAGAGAAAAGCAGATGGAACAAATGCAGAGAGACCATTCAGGGGCTACACTGTATCCACACGGCCAGACGAGGGCATACCAGCAGAGCTGAGATAATCAAGCAAAATTATTAATGGATTTGGATTTGGGATTTGAGGGAAAAGGAAAAATCAGGAATCACTCAGTTTCCTTGCTTAAGCAACTTGGTTAAAGATAGGATTATTCATTTTATTTCCAATTTTCCTCTCTTATCTTGTTAAATAGATTATAAACTTTATTTTACTATTCATTTACCTGCTCACCTTATGTGTTACATTTCTTCTATCTAGCTCTTTTCTAATTTCTGTGTGACATGCTCTCTTTAGTGTAATTCTGCTGGTGTTGAATTTTCTCAGAATGTTTTCCTCTAAAGGTTATTGTGTCTTCAGTTTTAAGGACTCTGTTTCTGGAGAAAGCATTCTAGATGGGCAGCGATTTTATTGCGTTGCCCTAAAGATGTGATTCCATTGTCGTCTGGCATCTACCCTGCCTGTCCGATAGTGAGCTGTCTTTGGTCTTACTAGGGCTCCTTTGCTGTTCACCTGTCATCTTGCTCTGGCTATTCTTACAATTTCTCCTCATCTTTGGTTTTCAGATGTTTGACTAAGATGTGCTTAAGTGTGGTTTTCATTGTGTTTAAAATCTTCAGAGCTTACTGAGTATCCTGAATCTGTTGCTTGATATTTTTAAATCAGTTTTAGAGAATTAGTAATCATTATATTTTCAAATATTGCCGCCACACCTTCTTCCTCTCCTTCCCTTCTGAGACTCCAATTACGTATATGTTAGACATGTCACTGTGTCCGCTCTGTCTCATGTTATTTCTGCATTTTTTCTCTCTGTTCTTCAGCATGAGTATTTTGTAATAGCATAACTTCCAGTTCCTCGATTCTCATTTGCTCTGTTTAATCTGCTGTTTACATCTACTGAGGTCTTAATTACAGCTACTGTTTCCTCGTGTCTAGAATTTCTATTTGCTTCTTTTATATGATTCCAAACTTGTGGTAAAGTTACCCATAATGTCTCATCTATTTTGTGTGTATGTGTGTATAACAGTTATTTAAATAACCAAATGATAATATCAAGAAATATTTGGGCCAGATATTCACTCCATCAAGAGTGAATTTTTTTTTTTTTTTTTTTTTTTTTTTGACGTAGAACAGCCTGGATTTTCATTCAAAGTATGTGATCATTTAATAGAATCTCATAACTTTTTCTAATTTTAAAAAATTAACTGATTATTTGTACTATATTGATGAACAAATTCTCAAACACCAAAGGGAATGAAATTAAATATTCATAATTTATGTACATGTTTTCTTGAAATAAATAATGCAAATATTTGGCTTTTTATGTTTAAAGATTACTCATTCCTAATTCAGATTTCTAAGCTTTATTTATCACACACTATTAAAGTCAAATTTTTATAACCAAATGCATCCCATTCTTAATTACCAAGAAGTCCGGTACTCGGGGTGTCCTTGCATCTTGGCTGTCTCTGAAGCAATTCACAGACCTGTGTGCCTCTGTTCGAGTTGGTTGGGGGAAAGAAACACTAATTTTCTATTTCAACTGTCAATTGCAATTGAAAAACTCTAACTTGTCGATTGACTAAATCTTGACTAAATCTCTAACTTGACTTATTCAGGTGTTGTTTTCACTTTGAACAAAGGAGATTCTGTATGTCCAAACTCGGGAATGTCTTTATTAGGACATTCCTAATGTTCCCACGGCAATGCGTTTCAAAGTTTGGACTCCGAACTACGATGTATGTGTTAACTTGTCCATTCCAATTAGAAGATGGCCTTTATTTCTGTCCATAGTTTTAATTCTTGGATTGAAGTTAATTACTGGAATCTACCTTGAAACAGAGGGCGTCATTGATTGTAAGGTTTTAAAGCTAGGAGGAAATGGAGACATAATTTCTTGCCTCATTTTCAGCTAAAAAAGCGGAACTTTAGAGAAGCTTTGTGACTGGCCCATGGCGGAGACAGACCAGAAGTCTGACCCCTAGCACTGTAGCCTGGCAGTCTTTCTCTTGAACGTGAATGTGTAGGATGACAGGACAAAAAGGTGATCAGCCCACAGGCAACGTCCAGGTGTGGAGCCAATAGGAGGGCTCCCCGGTGCACCTGTCCACAGGTGCAGTCGGTCCTCTGGATGGACTCACACTCACGTGGGCAACAAGGTCCTGGAGGAGAAGTACGGGCGCCTGGCCCCATGCTCACAGGTGAGCTGGAGGGCTGGCTGGGCGCATCTGCTTACGGGGTGTGGGTGGAGCTGGAATGACTGGACGTGGACGTCCACACACGTGCAGACAAGACTCTTCGTCACATGGGATGTTAGGAGAGTGGAACAAGGAGGAGACGTGGTGTGGGCCACAGCCGGGGTCAGAGCCTCTTTGTTGCCACAGTCTAGGACAGGTGTGCAAGGAGCACGGCGACTCCGGACTCAAATCCGACCTTTCCTGTCATGATGAGGGATACTGGCCAGGGCAGGGGGCTGGACAGGCTGAATTTACCAGATCGCTGGTGTGGACGATAGCCTGTACCTACATAAGCGAGTGGCACGTGCCCTGTGGTGGTCCTCTTGCTCCGGGCACAGATCTGGCCAAATCACCTTCCAGACCTTCCCAAAGCCGGAACCAGTCAGACCACTCATTGCTCCCCCCTTTGCTGTGGTGGCTTCAGCTGAAATGTGGCTTTGCCTGTTATGATAATACTAGCAAAAGGGGGGAAGCCCTACAAGGGAAGCAGCTGAGAGTGGGCTTGTGCCTTCCAACCTGGATTACCTCTGCTCCTCTGCTCCCTTTGTAGACACCAGCTGGGTTCCTGCACACCTCTAAGGGCTGATGAGGATTTCACGAGGACTGAAGCTTATACAACTTGGAAGATCCTCTCAAAGGAAAAAAAAGCATAAAAATACCTTCTTTTGCAAATTTTACAGAAATAGATGGTGATTGAGCACATTCCCGAGCCCTTCCTGGGTCTGAGAAGGAGACTGTGCAAATGAGGGGCTCTGAAGTTCTTGCTTCTTAGCCCCTCAGGAAAGCTGCTCTCTGGGAACCCCGAGAGCAAGCACCCCGTTCGTCTGGTGGCTTTTCCGCAATGTCTTGCTGGCCTCCACACGTTGGCTTGCATTCACTCCCTTAACTCAGTCTGTTTATCTTAACTAATTCATTTCTCTGCACGTTAATACAAATTAACTTTTTTCCAAAATCCTTTTTCTCGTTCTTTGAAATTCTTATTTCTTTCTCTGGGTTACACATGGCCCCAAACACAACATAAACGTGTCTGCTTCCGTGGTGTCAACGGTGTGTTTCCTCCTACCCAACGTGTCCCAACACCTCCTCTGTCCATGCAAATCCCTCCGATTCTTTAAAGGCCAACTCTGTCTCTTCTATTATCCTCCATCTGACCTCTCCTCTGCCTTAAGCATTGAAATTACTGATTGTTTGCAATTATCATACACTGCCCCTCATTATTAGCATTTATTTTATAGGTGGACACCTCATATTAAATACTTGATTAAGACCCTGTGTGGGCTATGTGCTAATGTTTTGATCCTACGACTGAGGAGGCGGGCTCAGAGAGGTGGAGGCCATGCCTGCTGGCAGGTGCCCGGGCTGGGGCTTGGCCTGCCTGCTGTTCTCGGAGATCTTATCGCTCCCACACAGCTGCTTCCTTGGCTGAAAGTCTCATTAAGCTTAAACTCTTTGAAACTGCTGCCTCCGGGCGCCTCACTTCTTCAGGTTGGACTCATGCTTTGAACAAGACCATCATTACAGGAAAACAGCACTCTAGTGCCTTCCCTGCCTCTCCTGCAAAACTCTGCTCTGCAGAAAACAGATCTGGAGATGAAGGAACTAGAGACTTGTTGGAAACTAAGTTTGCCCCTTACTGGGGGCAGGGGAAGCCCTGAAAACTGTCGGGGGGTCCTGGAAGGTGGTTCTTGCCCGGCAGCCTAGGCCATGACAGAGAACTGGTCACCCCAGGGTCCCACTGGTAGATGGGAAAGATTGTCCCAGTTTCTTGGACCCTGGACAGGTGTGCCTCCCAGAGTTCCAGAAGCTTGCTCTGACCTTAGCCTCAGAAATCAATCCTCTCCAAATTCTGATCAGGATTAATCAACGAAGATGTTTTTCAAAATGTGCCCATTACTATCATGTTTCAGCACTTGGTCTTCAATGTCATTTTAATATTCCAAGAGAAGCAATCAAGGCTTTTTTTCCCTGACTAAAATATTCAAGTACCAAGGTGAACATGGTCAAGTAACTGACCACACTGGCTCATTGAATCCCTAATGCAACCTGTGGCCACGAGATGGCTCGTCCTCATGGTGTCACCAGAGGTGCTGTGGGATGCTTAAGCCAGTGTGGGAACTGCTCCTTGTCCCCAGGAGAAAACGTCTGGACGTTATTACAGAAACCATAGTTTGTTCACTAGGACACATTAAAGCGACATGATTGGATGCTAATGTATGACAGTCCAAATGCGAGCATCAAAGTTGGAGAACTCATACCCGATGTCTCCCAGGGGGTGGATTCTGCACTAGTAGCTCAGGGAATCATTTCATTTAATCCTCTCACTGCTCTCAGCAGAAGGTGTTGTCCTTGTATGTAACGGCTCATCGAGGCTTCGAGTGGCTACTCATGTTCTTAGAGTGAGGAAATGGTGAAGCCTAGGCTTGAATGCAGGTCCCAGTGAATCCTGAGCTCACTTTCTTTTCACAAGGTTAGGCTGCAAGCTAGTGGGAAGGAAATAAAACCCTCTCTACTCTATCATCATGGAAAGTGCTCATCCTTGCACATGTTACATAAACACTTCAACTCGTCCAACCCACCTTTCTAAAAAAGAGGAAATATGAGAAAAGACAGATATGTTGACTTCAAAAATTGTGTCAATTTGCATATTCAGCTCAGAATTAACCTTAGTTAATCAATATCCTACATTTTTCTTTTGTTATCGATTCACAGAACTGTGATCAAGGGGCTGCCTCCAGTCCCCACATCAAAGCCTTGATATTCACAGGCGTGTCCTATCCCTGTGTGTGTAGCTCCAGCAGGTTGAGAAGGAGGCAATGCTGATGGAGGAGATGAGCTGGGAGGCAATGCTGATGGAGATGAGCTGGGTGGCAGTGCTGATGAAAGAGATGAATGGGGAGGTGATGTTGATGGAGGAGATGAGCCAGGAGGCAACGGTGATGCAGGAGATGAGCAGGGAGGCGAATCTGATGGATGAGATGAGCCGTGAGGCGAATCTGATGGAGGAGATGAGCCGTGAGGCGAATCTGATGGAGGAGATGAGCCTGGAGGTGGTGCTGACAGAGGAGATGAGTGTGGAGGTGGTGCTGATGGTGCAGATGAGCCTGGAGGCAGTGCTGATAGAGCTCATGCATGAGATGAGCTGGGAGGTGATCCTGATGGAGGAGATGAGCCCGGAGGTGGTGTTGATGGAGGAGATGAGCCAGGACGCGGTGCTGATGGTGCTGATGGAGGAGATGAGCCGGGAGGTGATGCTGAGGTGACCCACGGAGGGACCCGGAGGACTCGGGCTCCAGATGCCAGCATTTTGGCTCAGGGCCCCGGGGCTCTGACGAGTGGGGCGTGCTGCTCTTCATCGTCCGCCTTTGTGGAAGCCGTGTGCACATCCTACCCTCTCCCCACACACTGCAGAATGGCCCTTGGTGTAAGAGGCTCCTGTGGCCAGGTGGGCTGAGCACACATCACACGGCATGTTCTCCCAAAGGGCTCATGTGTGCACACTCATTTTAGCCTTCCGTCCTGCACACCCAGCAAGCCCTCCTCTGTTTCCAGGCCCCTCCGGGCACCAACCAGACCAAAAGTGGCACTTTCCTCAGAGTGACAGGGGCGTTCCAGGGTGTCGATGTGGAAATTTCTCTCTAAATAGACAGGGATTGCAGACGTGGCGTTGGTTCCTCGTTTAATTAAGAGTTGTTCATGAGTTTTCTCCTCTGCACCTTTCTCAGGCGTTCTCTGCTGTCCAATCCTCTGCATGTCGCGCTGCAGTGTTTTTAGCCAAGCATTGATCATTATTTGAAACTGTCAGCTTTGTGTGTGGACTGGGTTATTGGCTTCATCCTCATCCATAGAATATAAACCACAGGCCCTCAGGACTCGCCGGTCCTATCCACCTGCCTCCAGCCCCGAGCACAATGTCTGCACGTGGACATTGCTCAATAACTCTTTGTTGACTATTAATTAACCAGTAATAGTTTGGAGGCCAGAACGTAATTTTTTGGAGAATCAATGTTACAATTTTTTACACACAAGTCCACAAAAGACTATTAAATTTATAATATAACTAACGCAAAATGATTAAGATTGATATGATTTTGAATTATCTTTTCTGTTAATGAGAATAAAAACTTGAGTTTTCACAGAATGGCATGCCTCAATGGGAGTCATGGATTGAACATAGAAATTCATAAGATTCAGCTTTCTTTGTAGGGCTCCTGTGCAAATCTCTAGCTCCCCTGGCAGACGATCTGTGAGCAGGCGTTCGTGACTAGACACTCCCTCTATTAAACATGCTGAAAAATTCCCGATTTCTTCCACTCCTTTCTCCTGGGATATATTTCCTGGAGTTCTATAGCTAGTTTTGGCTGCTTTAAGTCAGATATGGGAGATAAAGTGCCAAACTCTAACAACAGAAAAAATAAAAAACAGAAAAATAAAGTTCCTTGAATAAATCAAAGTCAGAGGCAACCCAACTACCTTTAGATATTAAAGAAACATTGATTTTCATTTAAAAAGATTATATTAACTATCATATTAATTAAGAAAATGATCTATTTACATTTTAGTAATAAGAGATGGAAAATGCCATAGTCTCTATGCTGAGATGCCATTTACAACATTCGAATGCCATATTGGTGTAGCCTGGTAGAATAAAATAAGCAGGTATGGGATGTTATTTCATACTATTTTTTTCTCCCTTATAGCTAATACTTTTCATTAACCCTAACTAGTGTCTCTCCTGTTGCAATGGCAATATTCTCATGTGAGATAATCTTATAGATATTTTCTATCTTTTAAAAACATGTAGATTCCATCATATCCTTTGTTAATCTCTCCATTTGTATTTTAATCAGTTTATGGATTCAATTATTTGAATCAGAATAATTTGCGACGAGGATCACACTGTCCTCCTCTGTAGAGGCGGGGTTAGCTCTGGACTCAGCACACATGGTTTGTGGTTCCAGAGACTCAAGCATGATTCCCTTTGCAGACGTTTGGGACCCCCAAGGAGGTTGTCAGAACACCTGTGTTCCAGTGGCATCTGCAAGTCTGAGTCAGAGCAGAGTCCTGTCTCAGAAATGGGGCTCAGAAAGCAGCATCAATTAGAAATGTTTAAATGTTCAGCTCCGGGTCCTCTCAGCTGGTCCGTGGTGACTGCCCTTGTCCACATCTCTCTGAGCTGCCTGGTCACCTCACCTAGACGCCCCCACTTTTCTCCCCAGCTGTCCACCCAGAGCTCCCCTCCAGATGTTAGGTGAGCAGCTCTGGACACACAGGGCTCAGATCCCATGGCCGCAAGACCCTGAGGGCCTTCACAGGCTTCCTGCTCCTCATGAGAAGTGAGGCGCTCCTCATGCTGAAGCCACTTTGTCCTGAGGCTGAAAGAGGTAACGCGGGAAGCCGCCTCAGCAAGCGAATGGTGGTCTTCCTCGTGAACCGTTCTTCGCGCCTGCATCAGACTGCTCGGAGACACGCTGAGTGACACCCCGGGCCATGCAGCTCCTGCCCTCCTGTCTCCTGCGCCCACTCCTGTCCAGCTGTTCCTCTTCCCGACCTCACGTTCCCATGAAACACGCCTTCACTGTCTCTGTATCACGGCACGAATCAGGGGCCCCTCCAGCTCCTTTCTCCTGCGATCTGTCCACAGCTGCGGCGCCCGCGCCTGTCCCTCCCTGCTCAGGGCACCAGCTCAGACGGCCCCTAATCCATCTGCAGGGAGACCACGGGATCAGAATCCAGCTGTATCTCTCCAGCCCTGCCCCTTTTCAAGCCGTTCTTCCCCCTGCTGTGGGGCGGTCTTTGAAAAGTGTCACCCGGCCTCTTCACTTGTCATCAGAGGTGATAGAACTCAAACACACTCCACCGTGAAATAAAACACCCTGCAAATCCCACTCCTTCTCGACTAGTTAAGAGCCTGCAAATCCCACTCCTTCTCGACTAGTTAAGAGCCTGCAAATCCCACTCCTTCTCGACTAGTTAAGAGCCTGCAAATCCCACTCCTTCTCGACTAGTTAAGAGCCGTCTCTCATTTCTCACTAAACTTAACTCTCCAACCACGCTGAACAACGTGAGTCCCCGCTGTGCAATTGCCCATGTTAAAGAAAAAATTATCCTGATGCTCGTTATACCAGTCAGGAAACCATTTCAAAAATTTGAATACGTACTACAACCCTATAAACTCTGGAGCTTCTCGGGTGTAACATGCAGGAAGCAGGGGGACCCCTGCATTCCACTCTGCACCAGGAAAAGGACCAGGTCAGCACGCACTGACTGCAGGTGACACGCTGGCTTTCGTGGCCTGTGTCCCAGCCCCCAGCTGCCACCAACCCACACTGCACCCCTCACGGAGTGGAGATAGTCCCTCCAAGGATGCAGAGGTTAAGCCCATCCCCACCCACCCTTCCACGGCTGTGCCCCCAGGGCCACCCAGCCCCGGTGGTCTCCATGCCCACAGCCCCTATGGAGTCAGGCAGAGCTTAGACAGCTGCATCCACACTTGGGCCCGCATTGTCCTGCCCTCAAGTTTTCCCCTGCAGGTCTCACCTGAGAGCCGGCCCTCCCTAAATACCACGCAGGGGGCCCCCGACTCTGCCTCCGGGATCCTCACCACACCTTCGCGGCAGGTTGAATTGAACTGCAGTTGATTTCAAATGATCATGGATACTCCTGATGGTTTCCTGAGTTCTTGCTGTCACCTAATTCAACATCACCCTTCTGGGAATAAACGCAAGCCTCGGAGGGTAAGTGGTCGGCCAGAAAGTGGACAGGATCTCGGAAAGAAATCTCTCCCAACGCAGACAATCTGACTCCCTCCCCCAAAATTGTGAGGTAGAAAATTTGTCTTCAGCTGCTCAGCACCCCTATCGCACCATCTTCCCTTCAAGTATTTGTCTCCCGGTGTTATTCCTTAGCACCAGTGGCTTTGAGTCTGCTTTCCCTTCCCATCGTAATTTTATATTATGCATATTTATATATATGAATATATTTGTGATATATACACATGTGCATTTATACACATACATACATCACACATGTGATACATATGTATATGAAAACTTTATTTTTGCTAACTATACATTTCATTGTATTTTTTTCTGAGAGAGATGAAAATGACCTTAGATTGTGTTGCTCAAGTCTGTCATTTCTGAATTGATTAAGAAACAGTCAATGTAGTAGTAATAATGAGCACAGCTCATTATTAGCCAATTGAGATTGGAACCCAAGTCTCCTGACACCAAATCTGGTACCTTCTTCACCAAGTCACGTGTGTTCAAAAACTAATTGTTTCTTCTCAGGGAGACTACAATGTTTCTTGTTAAAACTAGACAGAAGTGTGATGCTCTAAGTGGTGAATTTTGCAGTATTCAACAAATGAGCGTAGCTGTCTTCTAGATCAGAGGTCAGCAGATGTGCCCATTGCTGAATCTGGCCCTCTGCCTGCATTTGTAAATGAAGTTTTATGGGACGCAGCCATGTACATTGGTTTACATAGTGTTTAGGACTGCTTCTGCAGAGTTAAGTACTTTCAACAGTGTGGGCTGCAAAGCCTAAAATATTTACTCTCTGGCCCTTTACAGAAAGATTTTGCCCACCATCATCCTAGAGAACAAGATAAACAGCATCACACACGTAGTCAATGCTTGTAAGTTGGCTTTCTACGGAGTTTGTGACTGCAGAGGAGAAGCATCTGAAATTCACAGCCAGAGAAGGCCTTGGACAAAGTCGTGGAATAGACCCTTTCTCTCTTCTCCGTTCCTTTCTTTCTTACACACTTCTCCAGATTTCTCTAAATACAAATTCTTCCCGTGCTGCTCTCTCACATTCTTTCTTCCGTTATTTGTAGCAGGGATTGCATTTCGTCACCCTAGCGGCACACATGGTGAATCCACTCTACTGTAGGATCCAGCTCAGGCCGGGGCATTGAGTGGTTGTATTTACTGTCACGTCCTCGGTCACTCTCCTCACAGAGAGGACGCACTCAGTCAGTCTAAGTAATGGGTGAATTAATTCACCAAGTAAATTCACGTATTTACCACCTACCCTGTAGCTTCTTTGCTGGGTCTGGGTGTACAGAGAAGAATGAGAGGAGGCTCTTGACCTGAGGAACTCACAACTTAGTAGGAGAGAAAACACACGGATATGAACCCCACCACGACAGACGTTCACGACACCACAAGGGAAGAGGGTTCAGTCCAATCTAGAATGTCAAAATGGCTTGTGGAGAAGTGGCATTTTAAAAATAAAAGTAGTCAGAATTTAATAAAAGACTAATAACCACAAACACAATTGACATTTATCTTCTATGTAATCTATGCAAATGAATGCTCAGAGCTTTATGGAATTTATAAACGTATTGTAGAGGATTTCTGTCTCCAGTAATAGGCAATAGGTAATTCAGATCATCTCTCCCACTGAGAATACAATGATGGGACATAAGTGAGGAGTGGAAGATAAATGAAGTTTAAATTCACTAAAACTTTTCATGGGGAAAGTACCACAACAGGCTTTTCTAAGTCAAAGATGCTTGTTGCTGTAAGTTAAAGTAATCAATCATCTCAAGAATATTAAATGGTGATATAGGGCAATAAAAACAAGTAGTTAAAAAAAATCCAGAATAAGGCAAGAAATCAAAGAAAACCTACATATATCAGTAATTATATTAATTGTAGATAAAAATAGGATCCAATTTAAAGGCATATATTGTCATATATGATGTAAAAATACTCTTTACAAGAGGTACATCAAAATAAATGGATATAGAGAGATTAAAAGCAAAAGGGGAAAGAAAAACATATATCAAACATTAAAATTATTAATACATTAATAATAATATTAATGTCAGATAAAAGAAAAGAAAAGAAAAATAATTACTAGTGCTAACTAGGGACATTTCACATGATAAAATGTGAAATTCACCAGGAACATATAACAATTCTAAATTTGTATGTAACTAATAACAAGGCCTCAAAACATATAAGGCAAAAGCTGATGGATCATAAGGAAAATGCAAATCAAAAACCACAAGATACCACTTCATATCCACTAGGATAGCTAGAATCAAAAAGTTAGATGATAATAAATGTTGTCAGAGATCTAGAGAAATCAGAACTCTCATTCACTGCTGGTGGGAATGTAGAATGGTGCAGTCACTTTGGAAACCAATCTGGACAGTTCCTCAAACTACTAAGCATAGAGTTACCATATGACCCAGCAATTCCACACCCAAATATGTACCCAAGAGATTGAAAACATATGTCTACACAGAAACTCATAGATGAATGTTTATAAAAATATTATTCATAATAGCCAACAGGTGGCAACAATCCAAATATCCATCAGTGGACAAATGGTTGAACAAAATGTTAAACAAGAGGACAAAAGGTTAAACAAAACCTATACAATGGAATGTTCTTCCACCATAACCTTGAAAACATAATGCTAAGTGAAAGAAGCCAGACACAAAGACCACATATTATGTGATTTCATTTGTATGAAAGCTAGAAGAGAGCATCTACACAGACAGAGAGTAGATTAGTGGTTGCTGAGGGTTGGTGAGAGAGGGGGAAGGATGGGACTGATAGCTAAAGGATATGCGGTTTCTTCTGGAGGTGATTAAAAAAATCTACAGTTGACTGTGGTGATTTTTGTAGTATTTGTGAATATACTAAAAATCATTGGATTGTACAATTTAAATGTGTGAATGTTATGGTATGTGAATGATATCTCAATAAAGCAATTTTTTGAAGCTGATATAATTACAAGAGGAAATAGACAAATCAACACAGTGGTATTTTTAACACATCTCTTGCAGTAACTTATTGAACAGAAAGACCAAAACCTCAAAATGGTCAGAGATTATTTTTGGTAACACAATTAGCAAACTTTGCCTAAAGAACATATATAGAGCAAGTCACTCAACAACTTAAATGTGCACTTTCTTGTAAGACCCACAAGGGACATTGACCAAAATTGCCCATAGAGCAGATTTCAATACGCCAAAGGGTAGCCATCATGTAGTGTTTGTTCTCTAACTATAATTCAGTTAATCTTGAAACAGCTAACAAAAAGCCAACTAAAAAGGTCCCTGTGCGTTTGGAAATTACGTAATAAACTTCTAAATAATCCATGGCTGAAAGAAAAAATCATAAATGAAATTATAAAATATTTTGGACTGAATAAAAATGAAAAAAATGACATAGCAAAGTGCGGTAAAACACAATACAGGGGCAATTTATAGTTTTAAATCTATATATTAGGAATTTAGAAAGGCTGAAAATTAATAAGCTGTGTGTCCACTTTAAGAAAACAGGAAAATAATTGCAGGTTGAAAAGAAAGAAAAGAGAAATAAGAAATAAATATCAGTAAGTAGTTACATATAGAGTAAAGCTACAATAGAGAAGTTCAATAAAATCCATATTAAATTCTTTGAAAAGATTCATAAAATTGACATGTTCAAGGTAAGAAGAGAAGAGACAGAATAACTTGAAAAGAGGATATCCCTCAAATCCTTCGTCCAGTAGAAAACTCATGAGAGTGTGTGATAAACAACGCTGTGCCAATTAATTAGAAAATTTATGTAATTACATAAAAAGCAATAGATTGTAATAGTTTGCAAATTGTATCTTTGTGATGTAGAAAATCCAGAATAATTATTCAAGTTTATAAATAAATTTAATGTCTCTGAATAAAAGTTTAATAACAGCTTTGTTTATTTATATACATAGAGAGAGAGAAGGAGAGAGAGAGAGGAATTGAGGTTCATTAAACTTTTATTCAGAGATGTTAAATTTATATATGTACTTAAAATACATTTTACAATGACTGCAACAAAAAAAACCAAAATCTGTGCAAGACCAATATGCTCACATTTATGAAATGTTCTTGAGAGAAATTACAGCAGACCTAAAGAGATGAATCATGTTTGTATACTGGAAAATTCAATAATTTAAAGATAACACTTTGTGGAAAAATAATCTATAGAATCAATGTAATCTCAGTTAAAATAGCTATAGGCTTATTATGCTTTTGTGGAAATTGACAAGCTGAGTCTAAAACATATGTGGAAATGCAGAACGCTAAGGTAACCTGGACAATCTTCAAATAAAAAGTATGGGAGGACAGCACGTAACAAGTTCTGTGACCTGCGGTGGCGCTGTGTTTGTCCTGCATGGGGACAAAGTGACACTGCTGCCAGCGCAAGGAGACAGAACGACAGAGCAGAATCAAGACCTGGGACTCTGACCCACATGGATGCGGACACTTGATCCACTCACTACTAAGTCTGCACTAGAGAGCAGGGTTCTGTTCTTCAATATCTAGTGTCTGGTCAAGTAGATATCAATAAAACAATACATGAAACTTGACATCCCATTTACACCGTACACAAAGTAAATGCAAGTGGATTTTAGATCTAAATGTGCAAGGCCTAAAGGAAAAATCCTAAATGGAACCCTAAGAGAACATCTACATTATTTTCAGTAGGAAATGACTTCTTAAAAGGGACCGCAGCAACACTAAGTGTAAAAGATAAACTGATGAACTGGGCTGCATTAATGTTAGCAATATCTGTCCCTGCAGAGACACCCACGAGAGAATGACAAGCAGAGTGGCAGACAGCAGGGACACCTTCACTGCACACGCTGGCTGAGAGCTAGTAGCCGGCAGGTGAACATCACTCCTCTAAATCAATATGGATACATAGATTACCCAATACAATGAGCGCGTAGGAGACTTTAACAGTTACTTCACAAAAGAGGGTACCCAACTGGCCAGTGACCATGTAAGATGTGTCCAACCTCGTTGGTAAACAGTTTCCTGTAAGCAGGAGATGCACTTAAAGCCACAGTGAAAAACCACCACACATCCACAAGAATGGCAAAACCAAAGGAAGTAATATTGGCATTATCTGAGGATGTTAAAGGCATTCATTCATGACCCAGCAATTTTTCTCTTAGCCGTATAATGTGTACGTGTACACAAGAGACACATGAAGGAATAATCGTGGCAGCTAAAGTTTAGAAAAAAGACCGTGTCCATCAGTGGTGGCAGAATGGACTAACATATGCGGACATTCAGTGGACTACTCCGCAGCAGGGTCTGCAGGCGGTAAGTCGTATTTTAGGCGCTGCAAGCCATGTGGTCTTGTTCACAATTACTCCCCTCTGCCGCGGTGGTGTCAAAGCAGCCACAGACAATAGTAAACCAGTGTGCATAGCTCTGTGCCAATAAAACCTTGTTTTAAAGATAGGCACTGGGGGCTGGATTCGTCCCCTGGGCTATAGTTGGTTGGCCCCCAGTCTAGAGCAATAACACTCAATTGACCGCAGCCTCATTCAACAACATGGGCAAACCCCACCAACGAAATGCTGAGTGAAAACAGGCAGACACGAGAGCATGGATCACAGGATCCCATGTGGACAGTTCAATCAAGGTGAGACTATCGTATTTAGAGATGTTTAGGCAGGGAAAGAATACAGAACAGCGAGGAAGCGCTCACTATAAATGGTCAGTTTAGCTGTTTCCTTTTTGAGGGAAAGAGGAGCAACGACTGAAGGGTGTGAGGGAGGACTATGAATTACTGTCAATGTTCTGCTTCTTGACCAAAGTCTTCGATTGATGGCAAACGTTTGGACTGTACATTTAGGATTTTTTATTCTCTCTTTGTGTGTTACAATTTACAATAAATACACATCAAATATTCTCATCTCTGTCTTTGGTAAATAATGAATTTGCAGTGGTTAACCCTCTGAAGCACACAGAATGCCCATTTACAGGAGAAACAACCGTTGAGAAGATAAATGAACGTTTTCAGAGCTATTAAATCCCCCCTATTATTTCTAATTCTGGTCTCCTTCTTACCATGATGAAGACAACTGCCTGAGTCACCTTAGAGAAAGCCACACCACTTATGCCCTGAAGAATCAGCCTAAGACGCCACATGTCTTGTTCTGGAGCAACCCAAATTAACCGGTATTCTTTCAGTAAGGTGTGTGCCATGCCAATTGCCCCAAGGGAAGCGTACAACTTCAGCGTGATAAAAATTATCACCCTCAGATCTTCACATAGTGAATGATTTTTGGTTCAGCCATAAAGTATGGTTTTCAAGCCAAGTTCTCTTCATTGATATAAAGGATTATACAATTGTGGATAAACAGCTATGTGGAAGGAAGAGAACCATCCTGAGACAAAGGCGTTCCCAGCTTGGCTTTGGGCAGAGGGAGGAAGGTAAATTTGGAACCTAAATTTGGAAGCTATTCAGGTTCCGTAATTCAATCTCAGGGCATTCTTCTTAGAAAATGCAAAGCTGTCCCACATGCTTATGAGTAGCAGGGCTGCTAGGGTGGGAGGGAGTTAGGTCTCAACTTCAAGTGTTATTGTTTTTGAAGGAAAAAAAATACTTCCAGAAAAAGAAAATCTTCTCATCAGTGAATAAACGTGTTAGGTCACATCAGTAATAAAGCAATGCCCTGGAATTTATTGAGCATTTCCCGTTAGCTTTATCTCTGCTTGGAAAACCGCGTTACAAAATCCACCGAAGTGAATTATAAGATAAACCTTGTCCATAAGATTTCTAATGTCCTATAAATTCTGTCATCCATTGAGCTTAGCTGTTTCTTCCCAAAGGCCAACTATATGATGTGTCTCTGTGAGTGTGCGGCTTGGACAGACGAGAAAGATAAAAATCTCTTATTTCCTTCCACAATGAAACCTGTCCTCACCAGTGTGTGGCAGGAGATAAGTGCCCAGATTCCTCCAGGGTGCCATTTGGCCACAAATTCGACTTCCAATACCCTACAGAATAAGAAAGATGCTCAGTGATGCAAGGTCAGAATTGAAGGAGTGGAATTTATATTCGTGGGAAGGTGTTACAAAAAAATTTATGAATAAATGCAGGTGTGTTACAGACAGGACCAACCGCACCAAGCTTTCAGCTGCATTACAAAATATACACAGGAGCAGATTTTTTAAATGTAATGAGACAAATTTAGAATGAATAATATGTTCAAGACAATTTTTGTATTTTTATTTATTATCATAGCAGATACCTTCCTGTTCTTACTAAAATGTTATCAATAGGGCTGATACTTTTATAAAGTGAATGAATATGATGAATATATTGGTTCAAAACAAGTGACAGAATAAAGTAAATCAGGGAAAATTCTATGGTCAGTATTTCTGTTACTGGTTTTTCGGCAGTGATAGCTAAAACATACTTGCAGTTTTAGAAAATGTTTAAGCCACGTGGAAGACATTCATGGTGTGCTTCTAAGCCATGACACTCTTCAGTCTCATCTGCCAACTCAAAAGTGTTTGTTCAAATTAGCTCTTAGGTTTCCATCTTTCCTAATATCAGTCAACTTTTATGCTAATAAACATGATTTTTAAATATTTTAATAAATGAATTCTTAATCTATTGAATAAGTTTACGTGAAAGATTTTAAACAGGTGAGCAGATAATGTCTCCAAAATTTCAGGGTGCAGGTATAGAAGGTTGATCAATGCCAAATATAATTGATTTTAGCTGTAAAATTGTTACCCCAGCCCCTGACCCCATAAGACATTAACCACAGCCCTGCTCAGAACAAGCTAACACGTTCTTTTTAGCTTACAGAAACCACAACGAGAGGAAGGTGCAGAGGACTGAGACTTATAGTCAACACCAGTTAAAACCGGTTGAAGGCAACATGGCGGTCTGACGTGACCTGACGTAGACCCCACAGCTCATTACATGCTCATATGGAAACTCTTGCAAGTTTCCATCTTTAATAAGCTCCCTCTAAAGCCCGAACTTCTTTCAGAAAGCATTCCTTCTCCCCTTCATTATTAAAACATTACTTTTATTCTGAAGAGACAGATTATTTGTTCATTTAAAAATGCTTACTCATCTGTGTACTGTTTTGTTAACAATAACAAAAGACTGGGTCTTCTTTAGATTTGATAATTAACGACTGCCACCAGGTAACCAGTGACCCGCTGTGAGAGGCAAGATATTATCATTGTGAGCCCCATATCATTATAAAGTATCGTAAGGGTCCTGATAATACAAATACAAATTGTGGCAGATGTGTGTGCAAAGGTGCAGTGTTTACCAAAGTTGTAGCGAGGTGTGAGTGATGCTCTAGAAGGTGTTGGTGGTCCCGCCCGTCTTCCTCAGTGCTGCTCGAACAACGTCCGACGTCCTTGTAACAGACTTTGAAGTAATTGTCATGAATCGCTTCTCACTTTAGCATGTACACTGTTTAAACTGGGCTGTTCATGGATTTTTGTAATTTTGTTGGTGTTCAGGGTTTTGAAATCTTTTGCATTCAAAAATCCAATGGACCTCTCAAGAAATGCAGCTGAGTGTGTCTTCAGTTTATTTGAAGCCCTAAAACCATACTTTTTAAATAATCCTTTGGGTGAAACGTACTTATTTTTCTTTTATATTTTTATTTATCGCTTTAGCAATAGGATTATACAAGTTGAATGGAGAGGGCAAACAGTGCTATTGAAGAGCTGTACCACCTAAAGAAACAAGTTGAATGTGTTGAAGAAATAACTGATGGAAATGTATCCCTTTAAGCCTGAGGGATGTTCGTAAATGTGACATTACTTATGATCAGGAAAAGAAATTCTGACTTGAATCAGGTGATTTTTACAGCACTGGCCGTGGTTATCTTTTGGAATGGATTTCATCCTTTGAAGAATTAAGTTCCTTTACACGATGTTACCAGACACTCTCCCTGTGAGGAGCGCAGTGGGAACAACAGGTGCACTGTGGAAGAAGAAGGAAGCAAAACTTGATAACAACGCTCTTTTTTGTCAGTGAACAACATTTTTACAAATCATTGATCAAAATATGCGCACAGTCCTGAAGACGGAGAGAGCGAGGTATGCCGTGGATGATGCCTTGTGCTTCCCCACGTTGGGTTTGAGGTGTGTTCTCAGTGATAACACTTTGAGGCTCTGTCAGCATCCGGCTCATCATGACAGGGGGAGCACGTGTTCTCAGCAATGATGCCCAGTGCATCAAAGAGCACAAAGCCTTGTGTGTGACCCCTGCAACAGCTACGGTCCACTGTATGTGGGTCACAGACAATGACTGCAAGGAATTTTATAAGCAAATTCTGCAAAACAAGAAGCTGTGGAGGAAAACCAAATTATCAGGGATATATAAATAAAGAGATATGAAATTTGTATATTTATCATTTATTACAGGTAAATGATATGTTTTCTCTTATTTCAATGTGTATATGCATAGACAATTAGAAATAATTCAAATTTAACTAGCCATGCCATGTTTTTATTTGCTAAATCTAACAACTCTATCTGTAGGTTAGCTTCTACTGTCTATTTTTTCTCTTAGTCGTGTGATCCTGTATCCTTGCAAGACTAGTAATTTTTGATCAAATGATAACATTGTGTATAAGAAACCATAGAGATACCAGATGATTTTATCTTCCAACAGAGAATTCCCCTTTTATTCTGGTATGTAGATATAGTGGGACTCTGATGGCCAGAATTCAAGCAGGGGCTGTTCTGGGTTAAGACTGGGTTGAAGTTTTGGTAAAATTCAATCTCTATTTCACTCCATTACTAGGGCTTTCAGTTAAGTGCCTGGCTAGTCCTCTCAGCACAGAGAGTCTGTATAAACTCCTTCCCTGCTTTTCAGTCTCAAGTCTCCATGCTTGGTGGATCAGAAGCACGTGGCTGTCAAAAGCTCTGCGTCATCTGCCCCCAGAAGTGGCCCTGTGCCAGGGTTGCTGTGTGAGAGTGGGTAGGACAGCTGAAAGCAGGAGCAAGAGATAAATTAGAAGGATGACATAGGTCCCAGTGAGAAATAAAGAGTCCTTCTGCTAGAATGGTGTCAATGGGGATTGAATAAAAGAGTGTACACCTAACGGACGTTTTCTGGAAGGCATCTGAAGCGCCCAATGATGGGTTAGAATTGGAAAGGGAGTGAGAGTGCCAGTGAGGCTGGTGTCTGGATTTGGGCTTGTGCCACTGCAGAGACGGCGGTGTTATTCGTGCTGCACCAGCTCCCATGGGCTGGCTCTGGCTGTCCCTGCTTTAGCTCCTCCAGCCACCACCAGTCCCTCTACCTCCCCTGACTAGCACCGCCTGGGCCAGGACTTTATCCTTGTTGGAGCCCAAGTCACTTGTCAGCTCTGGGAACGCACAGATCGCTCTTATATTCTCTCTTCACAAACCAGCATTAAGTAATATTGTCTTTAGCATTTGCTTGACCTTCGGATCTCCAAAAGATATTGGAAAAACTGAAAATAACACGGAGCTAAGGGGTCCTAAGTCTTTATTAGAAATCAATACATTGTTTGTTTTAAACACTTCTCCCAAATGACATTTTTAGAAAAACTATCTAAATGGAAAATAGTTGAGGTTTTTTTTAATGGGAAAAAATAAATCAAAATTGGATTATCTTTAATTTATTGCATGTCTTATGGTGTTTAATTATGTCTAAAAACATTAGCAGTTATAAAAACAGTGTTATTTTGCTTGGGATTATGTCAGAGTAGTGCTCTTCTGTTATAAATTTATTATATTTCTACCTTACACCATCATTTGTTAATTAAAAAGCCTACTTAGTTTTCCTGCCCGCAGTGTTTGCATCGGCCCTGGCAGAGCTGAGGGAACACACTGCCTTGTGAGGAAGCCAGCACTTCAGCACTAGTTTGCCACTGTTTTTATTCTGTTTGAGTACAAATTTCCATGAAAATAACGTCCTCTCTTCTTCTGTGAGTTTTCAGAAAAATCACACATTTAATCACTCTTTAGTTCTAAGCAATTTTGAGAGAAGAATAAATAAAACAGTTGACATTTAATGAGTCTGTACTGAATTTCCGACACTGCATCGAGCTCTGGACGTGGATTATTTTATTTAATTGTCCGTCTTCACTCTGAGGACCCCTTCTCATAGATTAGGTGACCACACTGTTAGCAGCTTAGCGCAAGACCACAGCTCAGAACTGGGATTTAACCAAAATCACTACAGTTCCAGAACTGTCTCTCTTACCCTCTACAGTAGGCCCATAGTCAAAACCACCCAAAACGACTTTAGAATTCAGTATTTGACTAGTGTCACCAGTGTGCACAGAAGCTCGGCTGTGGCATATTTCCTACAGCTCACCCAATTGAATTCGGGTCTCAGGTGAAACATGCCCTGAGCTGGACGAGTTCTGTTTGCACGGAGCGTCCAGAGGCTCCTCCACATGAAGGTGGTGGGCTGAGGTGGCATCTTCAGTAGTGTGCATGCTAGATTATGTGGGGTCCCAGAGAGAGTCGGGTAACTGTCTGTCTTTATCAGACACTGTATAACCAGATAAGACATGTTAGGCGCCGCCAGCTCCGACTCCCGAGTGTGAAGTACGGTGAGGTCCACGGAGTGCCTGCTACGAAGTCTCGCTGGGTGATTTAACACACACTCATAACACAGTGTCAGCTGTTGAAGGATGTGGAGAGAGGGACAGGTGGCCCCATGGCACTCAATGTCCACAGCAAGGATTCTCAGCAAGGGAAGGAGCCAGTGTGGGCAGGGGGAGGGTCAAGTATCAACTCCCTCTGTGGTGCAGAAACTCCACTGGGTTGTCTTGCCTGAGGGGATGATGCACCTTTGAAAACAGAGAAAATGCTGCAGTTGAATAGGTTTAAAATACTTGAGAACATTGGTGTCTTGGTGAATACATTCTGCTCAACCAAGAGAAAGTTCAGTGTGGAGGTGAATCATGGGTGAGGGGGGTCCATGGAGAGAACAGTAGCTGGTACCTGAAAAGACACCAGAGGCTCCTCTGCAAAAGAAACCCACGTTCCCAGCTGCCCACACTTTGTGAAGCATTATTCTATTCTACCCTCTCAGGAAAGGGCAGCTTTGTTTTGCTGATGAGGAAAGCAAGCCCGGGAGAGCTTCATTTGTCTATCCAAGGTCAAATATCTTGTGGCTGCTGGACCGAGAATTTTTCAAAGAACATTGAAGCTCTCAATCATCGTGGGGTATCGAGACCATAGAGACATCTTTCCCACCCGGCAGGAGGGCTGCGTGATGAAGACTATGATTCCAGTGTAAGCGTTTAGAGAGAAGAACATAGTCCAGTGTTCCTGCAACCCTCGCATCTTGGCATCTCCATCCTTCTTCCTTTCCCGAGTGTGCAGGGGCTTCCATTAGCATCCGATTCCTTCTCTGTCTACCTGTTTCCTGTCTTCTAAGGATGGTCCAGGTACCTTAGCTCACCTAAACTGGTACCATGCCTTGCCAGCCAGTCTTCCAGCACCAATTTCTCTCCGCTGATCCATTCTACACAAATTGCTGCCAGTGGTCTCCAGAAATAAAACGTGCGCAACCACATTACTCCAAGTCTCCAGTAGTTTCCACTGCTTGTAGACGCGTTTCCCCAGGGGTTATGGTGGAGCATTGACAGTGGATTGCTATAAGCTTCTCTCTCCATCAATGAATTCAAGAGACACTTTTAAAGAATACGTAATCCTAATACACGTGGAGACTATCCAAGAGAGAATTATAGCACTCTGTGTTTCCAAAGTCATTTGACCACAGAACTCTCCTCTCATGGAAAAGGAACACCATTAGGGAAAAATGCTAAAAAGCTGGTTTGCAGGAAAACCTACAGGTGGGTTCTGCCTTCTTTGTCCTCCGTTGGTGCGCATGTCTTTCGCCAACTCCACTTTCCAGCCCTCTCCATCTCTTTGCACAGGACGCCATCATCCAGCTCAGGTGCCTTACCCAAGCTGTCCCTTCAGCCCAATGCCATTTTACAGGTAGCATCCTGCTCTTCCTTCAGGAGCCGCCCTCCCAGGAGCGTCCCTAGAGGGGAGTCAGCCTGGTGTTTAC
This sequence comes from Rhinoceros unicornis, assembly GCA_028646465.1. Lineage (NCBI taxonomy): Eukaryota > Metazoa > Chordata > Mammalia > Perissodactyla > Rhinocerotidae > Rhinoceros > Rhinoceros unicornis. Next base: position 64,756,749 of record CM053531.1, on the reverse strand, counting down.
ACGGGAGCGTCTCCTCTTCTAAATCCCAGTCCTGGATGCACATCCCTGGGACTGAATGTTTGAGTCGTGGAAGGCATGTGATGGCACATAACTGCATCCCCATGGTGCCGGAGGGTTTGCACAAGCCCAGCGCATGGCACACCTAAATCTCAGAGCAGATGCAATTCCTTGAAGCTTCTCGATCTGGAAAGAGCAAGAAGTCTGTGTGAGAAGAGCCGAATCCACAGTATCTGTGGGTGGGTCTCAAAATGAGAGACGGCATGAAGGGTGAGGTGCTTAAGAGAAGAGAGCAGGAAACCAAAGCAAGAGAACAACGGGGCAGCTTTCTGCACTTTCACGGCTCGGAGCAGAGCTGAGCGTCCCGAAGCTCCCTCCTAGTGGATGGGGCCACGCAGTGCCCGGGACTAAATCCAGAGAAGGCTCAGGTGACATCGCTCCTGAGTGCTGCCCGGTCTTTACCCCATGTCTGGGTCTGGGTCATTTTCCGTCCCAGCACGGTCCCCGCTCCTTTATAAGGCTTCACATTTCAGCCTGAACTCTTCACTGTGATTTGAGAGGATGTTCTCTCTCATACTCTGGATCTCTCCCAAAGTTTGCACTTGTTTATAAGCAATCCTCAGCACTGAGAAGTCTGAAGAATGAGGAAATATTTGCCTCTCTTCCCAATTTCTCACTACTATGTGGACTTTTTAATCATTTAAGACGAAAAAAGTAAGCATTTAACATTTCGTCATAAAAGTAATGCATATATGTGGAGAGATGTGCATATCTTGATATATGAGGGAGATTATGAAACTTAAAATGAAAGAATCAGTTAATCCTATATTTGCACTGGGTGTATGATAATGGAAGTAGACTTATTTTAAATCCCAGACATAATCAGTGTCAACAAACATAGCCTGCAGCCCTTTTACCTGAAAGTTCATGAAGTTGAGACTCGTGTGATGGAGGGTTAGGGACCAGTCTACAAATCAGGGGTTACTCTGGAAGAATTGGTTATCCGCTCTTGGCTAAGTGTTCTCATCTATGAAATAAAGGGACAGGTGAGGTGAAATATAAAAGTCCCTGTCAACTCTAACCTGCAAACTCCCACGCTAACGGCTCAGGCGCTGGCGGTGCGGCCGGGCCAGAAGTCAGCCCCCTACACTGAACTTGACCTGCCGTGCCCCACGTCCCTCACCTCCAGAATGGGATGAATTATCTCAGAGGGTTGCTTTGATAGTTAAATTTAATATATGTAAGGTGCTTACAAGGCTGTGTCATACATAACACGCACTCGATAAACGCAGTCTATTACTATTGGATGGAGAGTTGAAACTCACAAGGCTACACAATTTAGCAAAATGTCAGATAGAGTTCCATATTTCACTGAAAAAGATACTAATTCTCTTTAATAGTGAAGGCTTTTTCCCAAAACTGACAAAGAAAATTGAGCATTTAATGTAAATAAATAAGGTCAGAATTCAATTTTCCTCCAGTATAACAACAGTCTGCTGGGCTGAGTTGTCTAAAGCACATTCAAGTTAAGCTCCTTAGGAAGACTACCTGTATCTGAATACACTCCTTGGTTTATTCTAACTGGAAAAAAAAATGAAGCAAAGTAATATAATTTGTACCAAAGCTCAAGCTTTCAGACAAAGTAAAACAGTAAGATTTTTGCTGAATCGTTCTTCTCTCCCTGGCAGTTTCTCTTCTCTCCTCGGCCATTTGCTGATGGTGCCCTGGGCTCTCAGTTAGAGTGTGACCAGTGTGCTCCTACGGCACATGGTGGAGAGAGGTGTGACTGGAGGTAAATGTCGGGAAAACAGTGGGCCAAACGGGTTAATCAAGGAGGTTACCATTCTCTTACGTTGACTGAAGTGACCGACAGTAAAATTAAGGTGAAAGTCGGTGCTCGCCTCTAGACGCACACGTCCAGTCCCGTGGAGCTGAGGTGTCCACGCAGGGAGGCCTGCAGCGTCTGTGTGGACATTTGCGTCTGCGGACGCCCTGCGGACGCCCTGCAGGACAACAACTCCACTGGTCAGACATCCCTGAGCGTCTAACAGGTCGGTACCCTCGTTCCAGGCTGGGGGACGACATGTGAGATGCTGACTCTCCCCGGGAGCATCCGGCCTCTGCTGAACTCTCTCAGTCCCTGCTGTCTCCACAGGTCTCCAGGAGACTTGACCCGTCTTTCCTGTGGTCGTTCATAGAAGGAGAGTCATTTACTACATTCACATTTAAATTCATTACAGTGTTGGTGTAAGCATTTTATCTGGTCTGTAGCAACTCCGTTAATAATTTTTGCTGCTTTATTCCCTCATTTATTCTTATAGTATCTTTACATTGATGTGCACAAATTCTATTTTTGTCACTCCTTATGACCTGTTTGAATTTTCCCGCCCAAATATCTGTAGAGGCTCCAGTGGAGGAGATGGAGTCCAGGGTTAACCCGGGACAGCCGGGCTCCCAAGGCCGCCTTTGCTGCAGACTCGGGACACACGCTCCCCGAGCGGGTCCCTGGCGGTGGGATTCCTCCTGTAGCCACATCTCTGCGTCTCCCAACCAGCCCCTCGCTCCCAGCCCCGCACGGCGTGCCTTCTCCCGGAGCCCTCATCTCTCGAGGTTGTGTCTGTTCTGTTTGTTTGCTTGGGGTTATGGGGTTTTCCTCTCCCTTCAAAGTACTTTGTGTCTTCACTTCCTCACAAACGGCTTCTCTGGATCGCAGCTGCTTTTGGCAGCTCATCAATGCATTTTGGATTCTATAGGGTATGTCTTTCCCCTAGTTCAGCAGAAAACTCATGCGTTTCCCCTTACTGTTTTTGGATGAATTTTTAAACAGAAATGGGAAAAATCCTGAGTCCACAGAAACATTCTGATCCACACAGGCAGTTCATCCTCTAATTCTTAAAGTTTCCTCCTCTCACGCCTTTACTGTGCCGTCTCTTCAGGTTTTTCTCCCGTGTTTTCCATCTTCCCTTCTTTTCTCCTTAAACGGGCTCTTTTTCCTCCCAGACCCTTTACCTATCAGCTCAGCCGTGGTTTTATGTTGGGAATTCCTCTTTCCTTTCATTATTAATTATACCTGAAATAACATTTCCAAGATTAGATCACCAGCTGACCCTAATAAACAGTCAAATAGCCAATCTCCATCTCCAGGTCGAGCTCTATCACATAAACTTCACACAACTTTTCACTCATTTCTCCATTCATTTAGATGCTTTTTTCTTTATTAACAAATATTTGTGGTGGATCTTTTAAACGCCAGGCTTTGTGTTAACCCGGGAACATTGACAAGCCAAACAATGTCCCATTGCTTATGGATTTTAATTTCTAGTAGCAATTGCATAGGTTGAAATGTCATTTAAAACCTTTGTATACACCTTGAGGGGGAAATGCAGGTACCAGGACAAGGCTTGCAAGGATGGTCAGGAAGTCATGCCCTAATAAACTATATTCGAGCTAAGAACTAAAGGGTGAACTGAAGGGGTGTTTTAGTCTCCTCTTCACCCTGCTGGTGAGGGAGGGAGTCCCACACTAGTGTTATGGGGATGGCTGAACACAGGACACTGACCCTGGTCAGCTGAGATGGACAGTAGTTTGTTCATCACATGTACTCGCACCTAGGGAGGGGGACACTGCAGGGCCACTCGGGGTGCACTGGGGACAGAGTGAACCAGCAGGGCTGTGGGAGTCTGGCTTCATAGTAACAAGAGGAGGGCTGCCTCTGGTCCCACGGGAGGATGAGGTTGGCTTGTTCGAATGATTCTGGAGAGGGGCAGGGAGTTGAAGCCCCTACTCAGGGAGAAGCAGGCAGTGCGCCTGGTCCCCGTGATAGGGGGGCTGTTTGTCTGGGGGCCTCACCAGCGGGCAGAGGGAGAGGGGACTTGTGGTGAGGCCGTCTGACACCTCCCAGTTTCCCCAGACGCCAGGGCTCATGCAACATCGGGCCTTAGCTTTTGGCTTGGTGCCGCAGTCGGCCTGGAGGATGGGTCTGCAAGCAAAGGGAAGAACTTGCCTCATTGGAAGGGAGGAGACCAAACCAGGAGGGGTCTACATCCTTAAAGGGAAGTGTCAGCTGAAGTGGGTGTGGATCACCACCACTCAGTGTAGACAAGGGTGCATGCGAGCCTGTGCGCTCTCGGAGGACAGGATTCTGGGTAAACACTGCCCCTCACAGAAATAAGAGCCAGCAATTGGAGTGCCGTGGAGAGCGGGGCTGTCTGGCAGAGAAGGAGCTCCAGGAGACCCTCGGGTCACCTGTTTCTGTCTTGTTTTCAGAGGTGTTGCAGAGTCTGAAGTTTGTTTTTCTGAGAAAATGTATTCTAAAATCTGGATAGCTACTTTAGAAATGATCTTCAGAACACAAAAAATTTAAAATAACTGACTGCCCATGGATACATAGAGAGTAAGTCAGACAATGTAAAAATGTGTTTTAAAGAAGGATTCCAAACAACTTCTGTAGATACTCTGCCCTCAGGAGAGCGGAGGACAGCTCCCACCCCTGAGTGTGGGCTGTGCACGGCAACCTCCTTCCACGGACGGAGCACCGTGGGGGCAGGCGCTGTGGGGGACTCACGGAGGGGAGACCCACAGACACGCCTCAGCCAGGCGGCCAGGCCGACGTCCACAGTGACAGGTCAGGTGGACAGCACAGCCCCGTGACACGCACAGGTGACGAAACCACACTTCTCCTCCGGCTCTTCCTCTCCACAACCCAGAATCTCAGTCTCATCATGAGAAAAACACCACGAAAATCCTAAGGAGGGACACCATGTAAAGTTCCCCACCATCACTCCCCAAACCATCCAGGTCATCAAAAACAAGGAAGGTCCAAGAAACTGTCGCAGCCAAGAGGATCCCAAAGAGATATGACATCTAAATGCAGTGTGGGATCCTGGAAACAGAGGCAGACTTTAGGTAAAAACTAAAGAAATCTGAATAAAGTACGGACTTTAGTTCATCACAAGTGCCAGTGCTGGTTCATTACCGTAGCGTATGTACTCTGCTAACATCAGATGTTAATAACAGGAGGGACTGGGGGTGGGGCGGTAGAAATCCACTACACAGAAATCTACTTACTGTCTTTGCAACTTTTCTGAAAATCCAAAACTGTTCTAAAATTTAAAAAAGTTTATTTTCAAAAGTGCTTTATGACATAAAAGACTTTACAAATGTAAAGTACCATACAGCCCATTATAAATTGATGTGGAGTTTGTAATCCTTTATTGTTTGTTTTTGCTATAAAATTGCAAATGGATTTGTGGTGAGTTTTCTTCAAGTTTATCTTTTTAATGCACTGGTTGAATTTCATTTTGCTGTACTTTTTCTGTCTCCAGAGGCTGACAAGGAAAAAAGATGAATTAAAACTTTTGTAGATCTGTAATTTTCCATACATCACCAAGCAATAAAAACAACAGCAAAAAATTAAAGATTGTAATTTAGTCTAGCTTTATAACTAATGCATGAGAAATGCGTTTAAGCAATCTAAATTAATAGCATAAGTGTTACAGCAATAAAGCTGTTGCTTTTTTCTAAGTCAAATATACGGACTTTATAAGGCACAGCGGCTTTCAATCTGCACAGCAGACAACTGTCAGAATCTCTGCAGAGTAGCCCCCACGTTAGCTCACATCTCTCTCCCTCCACGGGCATTTCAGCCCCTCAGCCCGGCCAGTGACTAGCAGGGTGGCCTAGGTTACAATCTTCCGTGATCTTTGCTCTTAGATTTTATCACTAGTTTAAAATTCATTAGATTTCTTGAATTAAAATAATTTCTCTCTCCTCTGCAAGCTAATAGCTGAACAAAGAGAGGGAAATTTCTGGAAAGTCTAAGTGGAATGTGTTTGCATGCGTGTGTGTTTACGCCCACAAATGCCCATGCATGTGGTATTTCTTCCTTTTCAGACGTGCCCTCATATCCTCCAGGGTTTAGAAGGAGCATCAAGAGGTCCATTCTTCGAGAAATGACTCAACAACTCTGATGAATTAAAAAAACACTCCCTTTGCAGTTGGAGAGGACAGAGGGCAGTCCCTCCTGTGGTCCCCTCAGTGTGTGAGCTTATGAGGACAACAATTTCATTGGATTAGGGGCCCACCCTACCAGCTTGTCTAAACTTAACCCTTAAAGGCCCTGTCTCCAAACACAGTCACATTCTGGGGTCAGGACTTGAACACACACACTTCCGGGGGACCCATTTCAGCCCAATACTCTCTGGATCTCAAATTAAGGCTGAGAATTCACTTTCTAAAATGTGCCTTACCACATGGTCCACACGTTGACACTCGTGTTTATTGCTTCAAACACAAACATCACAGCTAAGTCACAGTTTTTCCCACTAAATATTTAAAACTAAAACCAAAATGTTATATCATTCTGAACACAGACATTTCACATGCAAAGTATAACTTCTGGTTCCTTCTGGAAATAAGGTCTGTTTGTGTTGCTGGCTCCTTCCTTCTGGAAGTGGGTTTATTTAGAAGCAAATAGAAGAAAGAGTTGAAGAGCAAACAATAGCAGGATGACAGGTAGACTACTATTTTCTCTTAGCAATACCGCCCCCTAAATCACAGTAAAGAACATAAAAGGATACTTTAATGCTGCACACATTCATTAAGAGCTAAAAGTAATCTTTTATTTTACTTTTTTGACACATACACATGTGTTTACATTAAACACAATTCTAGCATATAGACAAACAGACTTAATAAAGTGTCAATTTCCAAATTAGTTGATGTTCTTTACCCTTTTCTAACAAAATCATATTTCCCTTTAAAAAATAAATGAATATGTGTGCAGGTTTTCAGACTTGTTACAGAAGTCCGCCAGATGCCTGTGAAGATGTCCTCATATTTTCACTCTGTAGGGATTACCTACCATCACCTACCATCCCATAATGGCAGAATGTGTAAAAGTACCCACAAGCCTGTCCTCTACATTTACATGTTTCCTCACAAAGCACAAAAGTATTTGAGAAGATATCCTTCTATTTCCACTTTAAGTTGGGCTGAATTCTGATACATTTGGGAGAAAAAAGTCTCAAATTCCAAAATCCAGTGCTCAGAGGAAAAGTTCGGGAAACAAAACTTCTATATTTAGAAAATACTCTTTTTAAAACATCCGTTTCTGCATGGCTGGTAATTTTACTGTGCGTTTGCTCTAGATCTGAGTAGAGGCTGCTTACGACCCCCTGTCGTGGAGAATCTGCGCACTGCCTGGAAATGCATCAGCGGGAAGGAAGAATCACCTGAAGAGCTGAATTGGAGAGATCCTTCCAGAGAGAACTATGAACTTCTGTTGAGGAACATCTTCCCCAACAGCAAGAAAAAGACCACCACCCCCCTGCCTTTTGTCACGAATATTCTCTTCAGACGCTGTGGGATGAAACTGAGGAACAGAATTCCTGGTGTTAATTCTCACAGGAATCCCTAAACCCTGAGGCCTTTCGAAGTCAGCGGGAAGCATTAGTTAGATGAGAATGTGTTACAAGGAGAAAAGAAGTCTAGAATCTGAATGTCGGGAGGAATTTGAAGGTCCTACAACCCAAAACCTCAACATCCGAAATGACGAAACGGCACGAAGTGACGAGTGCAGGAATTGGTGTCTTCAGAAACGCTTCCTCCTCCCGCTGTTTTCATGGTTCCTAGGGTGTGGGGGTCACTGGTCCGGCCCGCCCCCACTGAGGTGGGGACCCCATCTCCTTTGTCTCAGCGAGTTCACGTCGACTCTGCCATGACACCTCAGGCCTCCGTGTGGTTCTCAGCCACGCTCGGCGGGAGCAGCTTGCGTTTGCCACCTTCATTTGGCCAATACTGGAGCCGTTACCGGTTTCTACACACCCAGTGGACCACAAATACCAGGAGTCAGTGCTCCCAAAATTAGGAGATTCTTTTCTTGGTTTTTGGCAATGCCCAGTGTTGTTTGTATATCATGAAATATAAGTGAATGTTTGGCCCTCTTTAGAGAAACTATAGATGAAAAATGAAAGCACACGTCCTCTGCAATTCTACAGCACTTACGGTTGATAACATTCGAATCCTTAAAGGTACAGAACGCTACTGCTGGAGACAGACCCCGATGTCCTTGGGTAGCTTGCTGGAGTGGAGACCACATGCTGTGGTCCAAAGCTTGGCTTCCACTCAGTAGGCAGCAGCTTATTTCTCCATCCTTGTCACTGCAATTCTTCTCATCTTCTCAGTCCTGGAATATGAGGCTTCGAACTTCTCCTGTCTGTCACTTCAACTTCTTATATACACGTTCCACCTTGCAGCAAAAGATGCTTCTAGGGTAGAAATCTGTCACCCTCTTCCTTAAATGTCCTCACTGGTTCATTCATTTGTCCAGCAAATATTCACTAAGGTCTTAGCATGTGTCTTGCAGTGGGATAAGCCCCGAGATGAGGGGAGATCATGTGGTCCTGCCTCCTGATGCTCATTTGACTGAAGCCGACTCTTCATGAGAACAGAGCAAAATTCAGTTGTTTACCCATCATCAAAGCTGGCCCTGTGGGCCCTCTGACAGCATACCCCACGCCTCCTGGCCTCACAACGTACACTCCAGCAACCCTGACATGTTCTAGACTTCTCCACGGCTGCCTCTGATGTCTGCTCACCCCTTGCACTCTCTGCCAGTGAAATGACTCCTTCCGGCAGTTGCCGCCTCCCACACCTGCACTCAGTCCCCTTTCTCCAAGATCCAGGGCCACCCAGCGCTCATCAGTTTAGCTATCACTATCATCTCGCCTGCCTCTCATCCACAAGCCATCGGTTCCCTGGGGACAGGAGCTACATTTTGTTCTCTGATGTATCTGGAACACAGCACCACATCCAATACATAGTGGTCCCCAAATATCTGCTGAATGTCCACCCCTTGGGACTTGAAAGGATCCACTGAAAAATAACTCTTATTAAATCCCCCCAGCAGGGGACACACTGATGTGAATGCCTGATTCTAAGAATCTCACCCGTTGCATGGTTTAATCCCACCACTCAGGGCAGCAGGAGAACGTTCAGTTCTCAAATACCCACTTTTGTTATCATGTTGACCATAATAATAGATTCTACGGCATGATTTCAACGCAATTAGAGACTTTCAACCCCTCCCCCACTCAACCCCAGACGCACGAACATTCCCCTCTCCATGTATCACTGCTGATTTTGCACACATTCTCCCCCAAATTTGTGTTGTAGATTCGCGCCAGGTTTGCACGCTCACGTTTCCAAACAGTCGCAGGGACGCCTGCGGGCAGAGGGGATTAAAGAGTTTTAAACGTAGGAGTTAACATGGTACACATAAAAGACACAGACAAGTTTAGGCCTTTTGACTCAGAGAATTCCAGAGGCTCCTCGATCATCTTATATGCAACCACCGACACTTTTCTCCTCCCCAGGAAAGTCTGGAAAAGTTGGCTCGTTTGCCCAGGGAATGGCAATGTTGTGGGTCTAGTAACTCAGGGCGAAAATAAGAGTTCCCTTTCTCCACGTGCCCCCCCTCGCATGTCCCATCAACCACTTCCTCCAAACAAACACTCGGTCCAGCCCATCTCCCGACCTTGCACCCCACACGCCTTCCTCAGGTCCTGGATGGGGCTCTCCACCTGTCCCTACACGCAGATGGTGGACACGCTAACAAGAATGCACATCAAATGTGACCGCATCATGCCTCTCCTGGGTGCCGAGTCCTCACATCGTTTCCCGAGACAGCAGACAGCCTGAGCTCCCCGCCTGCCTGCCCAGCCCGACACCCCACTTCTTGCTGATGCACGGGTCACCCCATCGACCTGCTCCGCTCTGAGGCTGTATGTGCGCCACCCCCTCTGCCTAGGCTGCTGTTCCTCCTGATCATCGAGCGGTTAGCTCCCTGGCTCCTCAAAGTTGACCTCCTCCAAAGATCTGGGGATGAAGCGGGAGATTGGAACACTTACGTGCTTTCAAAACCACACGCGGGCGGCTTCCTGTCTCACCCACACAGTTCACACAAGTGACAAAAGTGAGGAAGTCAGCAAAGACACCGGCCAAAGTCACAGAAACGTGACAAGAAAATGCTGGCATTTTTCTCTGCGGTAGCCTCCCTGGGGAGTTCTGAAATCCCCACGGTGCCAACAAGCACAGGGATGTGTGGATGAAGGTGATCATCACACGGATGGGGTGGCGGGAGGCCGGAGCCGGCCCCTGGTTCTCTCACAATGACTGAAGCACCGCATCCCAACGCTGTTTGCCTGCCGGCCTGGAAGTAACACTTCCTCTAGGAAAGTATTTTGTGCTTTCTTTCTCCTGTAATGCAGTTTTCAGTGTAGATTTCTGCACACGCACTGCAGTGTTTCATGGTGCTCTATTGAATGGGCTTTCATAAAAAGGGTATGCATGAATCAGAAATTGTTAACATTTAAAGTCTGCCAAATTTCACCCTAACCAGGAAGAACTCGAATTGCTTGAAATTTCAATACAGAAGAGTAATACATTGATGAAATGATTTTGCTCTCCTTGAAGGTACACTCAGTATTTCTTCTGCTGTAGAATTTGTCACAAAATCACTAATGTCCTTCTGGAATGGTGTAACTCTCTGTCCATTTATCTCTGAAAGCCTGGATCAGAGGGAACCTCCTCTGAGCATCACCCAGGCCCCCGGTCTCTCACGAGGGAGGCAGGCTGGAGCGCTGACTGTGCTAAGGAGGCCCCACTCAACACCTCACACGTAACTCAACTCCCAGTACAACAGGGATGGGGCAGATGTGCAGCCAAGAGTGGATGGAAACCTGCTGAGAGGAGCATGACCAGACACCAAGGTGAGGGATCCCAAACCTGGTCCAGCAGGATTCTTGTCAGAACTGGGCTTGGCAGGCCAAGGACAGGCCAAGGTCCAGGCCTTTTGGAAAAGAGGGCCCAGGGGAGCGGACTGAATTTGGGTCAGAGGGTCCATCACCATCATGTGATAATCACTGCGTGTTTGTAAAATAAAAATGAGTAAGCGGCTCACTTGTTAGACTATGAATTCCTGAGTGTGAATACCTTGTGAGTCTGTTTCTACAGCACCCAGCAACAATGACCAATGCCTGATACAAAAAAGTTTCTTCTGAGTATTTTGTTGTTTGCTCCATCGAGTAGATTTGACTCCCAGCACCCCTGTGCACAGCAGAGGGAACCCTGCCCAGTCTTTACGCACCATCCTCTCACCTTCCAGCTCTGTATCAGACAATGCTCCACTGCTGTTCACAGGGTTTTCATGGCCAATTCTTCCAGAAGTGGGTGGCCAGGTCCTTCTTCCTACTCCATCTTAGTCTAGAAGCTCCCTGACACCTGTCCACCATGGGTGACCCTGCTGGTATTTGAAATCCTGGTGGCACAGCTTTCAGAATCACAGCAACACGCAGCTGCCACAGTATGACAACTGACAGACGGGTGGTATGGTTTTCTGACGGGGAAACCAATCTGGGCTGTGGTGATGAGAGTGCTGACTCTTAACCACTAGACCGCCAGGGCTGGCTTTCTGAATATTAGTTTACTTATTACTTGATGATGATAACTCTGCTACTATACCTCCCTTAGTAGAATGTTCTAGAAGGAGGAAAGGGTGCCACAACGCCCAGTGTGTGCTGAAACAGCCTCTGCTGGTGCGGCACATCAGGCCGTGGCGGATCTGAGCATCTCCACCAGCCTGCCATCGGCTGTCAGCTCCCAGGGCAGGAGACTGGTGCTGGTGCCGGTTCTGACCCTCCTCCCCACCCAAGTCTCCTGCCCTGGTCCGAGCGCCTGGGTGACCCCTCGGTCAGCTGTGGAGTCGTGTGAAACCAGCACGTGCTGTCCAGGGCGGCAGAGCTCAGAACAGCACCGATCTTCCACATCAGTCCTGCTGGATGCCCAGGCTGACCCTCGGCCTGGAGAGCCCTGGTCCCTGAGCTCTGGGGTTCTCCCATGGCCATGCGTGGAACCTCAGCTTGCCCCTAAATACTTTAGCATTTGTATTCCTTGTCCTTGTTAAATTTACTGGTTGACTTTTGAAACTGGTCTCGATATCCCACTTCCAGAGAAGGAAAGAGATGATGCAGTGCAGAGAGAAGAGGGCACACTGGGTCTGAGTCTGCATTGCACACGGAAGTGGGTTAAAACCTGAGACACACGGTGGGGAAGGCTTTCTAATGTTGGGCCGTCCTGACCGTGCCAGTCGCGGGCTGCGCTGAATATCAGGTGGGTCTACAGGTGAGGCACGAGGCGCCCACAGCCTCAGGGCAGGAGCACAGGCGCTGCCAGCGCAAGCTACCACCCGGGCCAACTAGGTGACAGGGTCGGGTAAAACAGGTCTGCCAGCCTGTGTGCAGGGGGCAGAGTGGTCCCTGAACCTACAACTGTCACGTAACATAGAAAAAGGGAATTTCCGATGTGATTAAGCTTATGGCCTGGAGATAAGGAGACTATCCTGGATCATCCTGGTGGGCGGGCCAGTAGAAGCACGGGGGTCCTTAAAAGCAGAGGTGAGAGAGATGTGGTGTCGGAGAAAGGCCAGAGACATGGGACACGGCTGACTAGGAAGATGCAGGAAGGGGCCTGAGCCAAGGAATGGGGCCCCTCTAGAACCCAGATGAGGCCGGGAAGAGACCCCCCGAATATCCAGCAGGAGCACAGACCTGGTGACAGCTTGATTTTAGCCCAGTGACCCTGTCGAACTTCTGAACTCCAGAAGTGTAACATAACACGTTAGTGTTATTTAAGCCACTAAGTCTGTGGTTATCTGTTACAGCAGCAAAAAGAAAACTAATAGACTGTGACAAAGAGGAAAAATCACGTGCCAGTTAAAAGGAGCAGTCTCTTTGGTTGATAAATGTTAGTAAATGTATTTATCGAAATTTATTTTAAAAAGTGTAATATTTTGAGTAATTGCTCTATCTAGTCAATGTTGGATTGCTATACTTCCTGCAAATTATGCAAATATTGCTTCACGTGCAATATATTGCTTCCCTGAATGTGTCATAATCTCAGTAAGACTGGGAGCTGTGTCTCCTCTTCTTTTGGATCCTCCTGAAGCAGAGTGTGGTATTCCACACATGCTGTGTGCTAAAATGCTTGCTCAACACACACACACACACACACACACACACACACACACACACGCGTGCACTCAGACACGTCTTAAAGTGACCCTTCCTTCAGACCTGTTCAAACATTTCCTTTACCTTTCAGTATCAACAGTCAATGAGTTCTCTCGGCCAGGGCACGAGGGCCCTAAGTTAAATCCACTGAAGGAACCGTATTCACGTTAGATCAAGCGCTCCCCTCCACGTCACAAATGCTGCAACAGTTCTAAATCATTTGGGACGTTGTCACGTGTAGTTGATTTCTAGTGAGTAGTTGTAGTTTTTTTCCCTCCGTCGATGGCACGAGTATGTTCTCTGTCACAAAGGCAGGAAACTCAGTGGTCTCTGCTCCTTTCCCTTCTCTCTCCTCCGTGTTAGTCCAGACGATATCGCGTCCTTCCTCCCGTGGCCAGCACCCCGTCTTCTCCTACAGCTGCCTCATCTCTCCCCACACTGCAGGAACTCCGGAAACCATGCAGTCGCATACACGTCCTCCAGGGAGCTTCCTACCTTCGTCAATGACTGCTAAGTTTTTGATTATTTGCTTTCAGCAAAACCTCATTGATTTTTAATGAATCTTACTCAGTATCCTAATGAATAAAACCAGAGAAGGTCTGGTTGAAGCTGGGGCGCTAGGAGGAAGGTCGGGGATGGAGTTGGTCACCTCCCCACCTCCTCCAGCTGCAACGCAGACCATGCGGCTGACAGGTGAGTTGAGGTGATGAAGGCCGAGCCCTTTCCTGCACCGCACCCCACCGTCCAGCGCTGACCTCGGCCACCTCCCCATCTGGCTCTCCGGTCACTCCTGGAACAACCCCACGCCAGCAGCCGTGGAGGCCTGGCGCCCTCACCATGCCTCTAGTCCTCGCCCCGCCCTGCGTCTCCTCTCTGGAATAGCCACAGAAGACTCTTCCATTAGTGTTCCCTCCTCCAGAAACACCTTCCCCGACTCCCGATACCTCCTTAAAGACCTGAGCACGTGGCTTGCCCAGCACTCGCCAGGCTGTGCTGCTTCGTGACTGCAGTGCTCTCGCACGTAGACCCAGACACTTGGGGGTAAGAACCGAGATTACGCTCGTCTAGATCTGAGACACTTAGCAAAACGGTTAGTGAATAACAGGCTTTTTTAACATGTGAGCAAACAACTGTACACAGGAATGCTTGTGCTAAGACAGGAGGTTGGTGGATATGCAGGTCGTATATTCCAAATTGCTATAATAAAGTTCCCTTCAGGCTTTAAGAGCGAGTTTCTCAAATTCTCTCACCAGAATTACTCTCGCATTTTATTGGCCATGTCTGTTCAATGAACACTGAAACATGACATAAAATGTGACGTGGATGATTCAACAGAGACACGGAATATGGAGGGGCTTGTACTTTTTGCCACCTGTGGAGTTCTTGCCATTCCATACCTACTTCACGGGACAGTTCTGAGAACACTCTTGTTCTCACAGCACATGACATGGTCTAGCTTAGGGTTTCAAAGTGTGTCACACACAAAATTGTCAGTGTGTGAGTCTGTTAACTATAGATCTACAGGCGTTTATGGGAATTGTCTCCAACTCGGAGCCGTAACTGCGCTGAGTTTTATTTATCTGTTTATTGCCACTTTTTCCACAGCTTCTTTTTCCTGTTTCAATGAGCAAGAGATTAGTGGCTGTTAACATGAGGTTCAAAAGCATCTTTCCTAAGGTTTTCATTAAACTCACAACATATGGTATGGAGTGTCTACAATTTAAAATTATATAAACCCAATTTCCTTAGACTCTGATTTTACTTTAAAACGAAGGGAACTCACCTCATTCTATTTCTACGTGGGAAATGGAATTGTGAAATCAGGTACCCCAATCACAGCCTCCCAAAGCAGCTGTGAGAGACGAGGCCGCCTCCCAGGGTGTGGACCATTAGTTCTCAGCCCACACAGCCACTTCACGTCAAATGCCAAACACATTCCAGAAGCTACTGTGAGTCGAACTCTACTTCTAAGAAGAAAGAAGAAATTTGACAACTGCGGCAAAATTTTGGCAGCACATGTTCTTTTAGGTTAGGTGTTGATAAACTGCGCTTGGTCGAGCCAGCGAAGCCTCCGCAGTGCACCCGTGAGCCCACTGTCCACACCCCAGCAGCAAAACGTGGGTGTAGAAGTCAACGCTCTTTATTCAGCCCCAACAGCACCACTTCCAGACGCGTTTCCTTGTGGAGAAAATGAAATGGCCCCATACATCCTGGTGGATTGCGGAGAGAAGTAATTAGTATTGAAGGAGGGGGGGTGCCTGCACAGTATTTACCCCACAGCAGGTGCTCCAGAAATGTTAGTGGTCGTCACCAGGTCCCAACTCTGATCTCCACGTACAACAGCCTCTGGGCTCCTGCTCTGTCTCTCTCTATCTCTCTTTCTCAGTAAATATCTCTCCCTTCGTTTTCCTTTCTCTCTGTCTCCGGCTCTCTCTCTCTTCTCTGTCTCTCTTTCTGTCTCTTTTGCAGTCTCTGTATCTCTCTGCCTGTCTCTCCCTTCTCCCTCGCTCTCTGTCTGTCTCCTCCTCTCTCCAACAAGGAGAGACGTTTAACAACCTGTAAGGCAGTAAGAAGTCTGTCTCTGGAAGTTCAATAGCTAAGCTCTCTTCTGCGACCAGGAATCATGAAGTCAGCCCCGTTCGCGACCCTCGGAGGAGGCGGATGGTCCTAGGGGGAAGCGGCTGACAGCTGGACTCCGAGTGCGCGGCCGCAGCCACACGGATCCACCCCGATAACTGAGCGTCCACACTAGAGCCCGTCCGGTGCGGTGTCGGTGCAGAACTTCCCGTCAGAGCTGTGGGGACAGCTCAGATACGGCGCTCCCCGGCTCACTGCTGTCCTTTCCTCTGTGGGACCCTCACTCACTCTCCTCCCCACCGACACCACGAGCAGCCCCTCGGCATCTCACTGCTCCGGGATGAGCAGCTGGGCGGGTGGAGGTCACACCCTGAGACGATGGAGGACCGGGACGCGGCCCCTCCCCCGGGGCGCCCGCAAGGCTCTCACCGCAGGCGTCCAGACAGGCCTCCCCTTCTCCCACCAGAGGATGTTGAGAAGCAATTGCACACATTTCCTAGCCTTTTAAACAGCCGTCTTAAATGCGTAAGTCATTGACTCGCTGGCTACTTTATTTGTTGTAATGTGAGGCATTCCCCTGACTTTTTCTGTATATTTGTATTTCTCTTCATAAAAACCAGGATCGTTCAGCAATGCCTCTGATGGCATTTTTTACTTCTGTTTTTAAGATGATATTTTCTCCAAACTAACAGCGTCCAATACTCAACAAACATGCTCGAGCTCCTGCTCCGGCACCAGAGGGTGCACGGTGGTGTGGGTGAGGTTGCCTCAGTGTTCCCCATCCTTTGGGCAAGGATCATGCATCCTCCTCCTCTGGCCGTCTGACCCGAGGGGAGAGGGCCGTATTTCCCTTCCCCGCTGACTCAGGCCTTGCCTTTGGCCCAGGAGAAAGGAGCAGAAGGCACCCATCCCCGGCTTAGCAGAAGCTTTCCCAGCCGTGGCGATGGCTCCCTGGCTCTGACGTCTGTCACAAGAACACTACGTTCAAAACGGTGTTGCTCCTTCAACGCGAGCACAGTCCCCAAGAACCATAGCCACGTGCGCGTGAGCAGGAACGGCCTGGTGTAGTCAGCCAAGGAGACATGGTCATTATTGCTGTGTCAGCCTGAAGCAGCAAATCAGCCGCCTGCACTGAGATAGTGAGCCCAACACTTCCGTAGAGAGGGGAGGACAGACGCATAAACGACTGCTCAGCGTAGGATGAGGGCCGTGGGCCCGGCAGCGCAGAGTGGTGTCTGAATCTATGTAGGAGGGGCACCTGAAGTGACTGGACAGGGAGCTGTGAGGAGAAGCTTCCAGGGAGAACAGCAGTTAAGATGAGAACGCAAGGATGCGAGGAGTCTTTGCTGAGAAGGGACGGGCCTGTGTGCAAGTTCTGGGCCACAGGCCTGAGACGTTTTCGGTGGAGCTGACGTTGAGGCCAGGCTGCGTGGAAGCCACGTGGGGAGCTCAGCAGATGAAGAACCTCGTCCGTGAAGGTCTGCACGGCAACGGGAAGGCACGGAAAGTCGATAACCTCCAAGCCACATGAGCAGATGTTCGTTTTCTGAGGATTTCTCTGGTCACAGACGGGAAAGCAGTGAGAAGTAGGACAAGATAAAAGCCTGCAAGGGTGTCCAGGTGAGGGACGCACATGGTGTTGTATCCAGGTGACAGACGCAGTGTCTGGTCCAGGTGAGGGACATGGCATCTCGCCCAGGTGAGGCACACGGCGTCTCGTCCAGGTGAGGGATGCGGCGTCTCGTCCAGGTGAGGCACGCGGCGTCTGGCCCAGGTGAGGGACGTGGTGTCTTGTCCCAGGCTTGCAGCAGGAGCCAGTCTGGAGAGAGTGGAGAAGTGGAGCCGCCAGCAAATACGAAGTTCAAGTGGGTGTGGGGAGGGCAGGGAAGGCCCGAGCGCAACTCCAGGTTAGCAGCTCCCAGCAGCTTGGTGAAGGATGGTGCCAATCAAGGAGAAAAAAAATGGGGAAGTATATGGATCCTCAGCCTTCCCATCCAACTCTGAATAGTCAATTCACAGATCTGCCCCACTCTCACTTTGACAAGGGTCCCACCTCTGCTCCCTGAGACTCTTTTAGGAGGTTCAAATGAACATTTCCCTTTATTTTAAGTTCCTTCACTAGACATTATATGAATACACAGGTTTTTGAAAACCTGGATACTTAAGCATTACAGAGAACCCGGGAGACACGAAGAGCCAATAAGGACATCGTGGGATTAACCTGACACGAGCGCTCTGTGCCTCCCATGTCCCACGTCCATCTCGCTGGATTGATCCAACAGCACGTTTCCCTCCATCATCCTCAACATCTCCTTCCTCTGGTGCAGCTGGGTTCAACCTGGGACCTGCTCTGCTTCTGCACCAGTGTGTGTCGAACACTGAGAGGAAGGGTTTGCAAACGCAGTGATGGAAAGGCATATCAAGTCCGTGCCTGCATCAGTTAAATATGGCACAGTCTGAGGTACTCATAAAGCAATTTCTGTTCCAGGCTGAAGTTCTATTTCAGGAAGTAAAGGAAGAAAGGGCATTTTATTCCAGTCTATGCCTAAGCTACAACCACATGGAGAGACACAAATTGATTTCCTTTTTTATGTGGAGAGGCTTTCATCTGTGGCTCAGAAATACGGCCAGCCATTCACTGACGTTTTCGAAAGACATTAAAGAAAAATGTTTAATCAAAGAAAGAATGGTTATAAATATGGCTTTGAACCAGCTTTTACGGATACCACTTCATAACCAGTTAAATGGCATACAAACTTATTTCTTTATATGAGGACATGAAATTATTTTTTTCTATTTGCATTCTAAAATGTAGTCTTTTATTTTCAAGCACAAAATATTTTTGTGTGAAGTGGTTCTGGTTGCTAACACTGCATAACAGGCCTTGTGCAACTTTAAAATTGAAGAGAAAAACACATTATAATTTAATTTGAGCCTGTGTTTCCCACTAACCTATTAACCAGATTAAATGTTTTATGCTATTTCTTTTTTACAGTCTCTCCTTTGTCTTGGACTCACAATTACATTGTGTTCAGTAAAAATGAAATCGGCAGCTTTCCGGGCAGTGACCATTTCAGCTGCTTGATTGTGGAAAGGCTTCTACTTCAGGACTGACCCTAATAGTAACTGCTACTAATCAGCGGGACCCCTTCCTTTAGGTCCTGTCTGTCAGAAGGACATCAGCCACACACCCTGAGGCTTGGCTCTCGGCTACGTCTTGACTCTGTCCCTGTTCCACGTGCAGAGACCCTGCCTTCCCAACTGACCTGTCGGGACCTCGTCAACTGTCTGCAGCAGCTCCTACAGCCTGGGGTGGGTGCTAAATACACATGTACTGATCGCCACAGTAAGAACATTTAGCTGAAAAAAAACACATAAAAAATTCGAGTTTAAATGGTGGTGAGGTCTAGAAATTAGTCAGTTCTAGAAATGCCCAAAATAAGTTAGTAAATGACCAGCAGTTGGATTCCACTGAGAACTATGTCTGAAGTCTTGAAAGAGTCTGCACTGACAGCAAGGTGCAGCGATGCGTGTTCCTCAGATAACCCTCCTTCACAGGTGTGATCTACACCTGTCCACCTCCAGGCCTCTTCTGAAACCAGCAGTGGTTGTGGGCGTGCGGTGCACATGGGGTTCTATTATGGCGGCCGAATCGTGCTGCCCTGTGACTCCTGCTGGATCCACCGTCCTCGGTGCACATCGCCCACCCGCCTGCTCTCTGGGGGAAGTGTCTGGAGGAACAAGTCTCTATCCCGCAGGACGGCGACCTACCTGCCACACAGCATCTGAGGCTGGGAACGGGGTCGCTGGGATCCTTTGCCTCCAGCTTGTTCCTCCATCTGATGCTTGAAGTACAGCCTCAGCTGTGTAGACTAATCAGAGTAGTTTCTGTTGCCTGGAATTAAATACAGTTTCTGTTTCCACCTTCTGTCTGTCCTGATACCTTCTCATGACCCCTGATTTGCTGGGAGACAGGAAACAAGGAGGTAGCAGTACAGCCTTCTCAGGGATCTGCTCTCCAGGAGACCACAGTCCCTCATCCACAGACGAGGGTTAAGAAGGAGAATGTGTAGACACAAGTTATACACCAACAGCGCCCTGTGTGAGTGTCGGGTGCCAGGACACTGTTCTCACTTTATGAGAATTCCAACCCCAGCATTGTAAGCCCAATCCTCCAGGATTCCGGCCTTGAGAGATTCTACAAGGGAGAGAGAATGAGGGGATAACAGGAAGGACAAGATAAGCACCGCCCTGCTGTCATGTTGAGGTGAAGGGCACCATCTGACGGGCATTTCTCTCCTTCTCCTGTTTGTTTTCAACCTGGACCACCGACGCCGCAGCCCCAGATGAACCCAGGCCGTATATACCCTAGAAGAGGCTGGCGGGGGCTCAGGAGGGCGGAGCCGAGCAGCCCCACACCATCCAAGGACGAGATTGACAAGAGAGCTTAAGGAAACCAGCGGTGCTGAGCGCCCACGTGGTGACACACGCGCAGCAGGTGATGCTCAGGTCTCACAGGAAGAGGGGGTCTCTGTGTTCAGATATGGTGTTTGCCAGCGAGACAGTCCCCTGTCCGATCTGGTTTAGTCCCACTCTGGGGAGCCACAATAATTCTTATCCGTCCCTTGCACTAAGATCACCCTGTGTCCTGAGGTCTCTGCTGACCACAGGGTTTGCAGGGACGGGCACAGCAGCAGTGGCCGTGGCCAGCACACACGGGCTTTGGTGTTGGGCCCATGTGCAGTGCAGACATCAGTGGGCACCGAGCTCTCAGGAACGGTCCTGGGATGTCATCAGAAAGCCTGTGCATTTCAGACGCTCTCTCTCAACCTGGCAGCAATGGAGCTGCCCAAAAAAGGCCACTTCCGAAAGACACCTGTGAACCGTCTGGGTACCGGAGGGTAGAGTCATATGGTCTTTGCTAGAATGATCGTAACTAACCAAGAGTCCAGAAACAGTCAGTGGAAGCAGGAATCAGTGTCAAGGACCACAGGTTAGATCCTGGACCCCCGATTGCATAGTTCCCTAATTTGGGGCAAGCAAGAGGGCACCGGGCTCTCTGCAGCCAGTTCTCTCTCAGCATTGGTGAATCAGGGCATGGAGGCCAGCCCCAAACCCTGGGCCTTCTGCAGCCCTCTCCAGGGCTCCCAGCAGGCCGACCACGGTGTGCAGCGCAGGGAGCTCAGGGCAGGCGCCTCCGGAAGACATGACCCCCACTGCTGCCCTGGGGCATCTCAGACCCCCACTGCACTCTCAGATTTATCCTCTGTCCCTTGCTTCCTGCTGTCACATCTTACTTTCCAGAGACTGACCCGCCAGGCCCAGATCAGAGCCACCCGACTCCTACTTTAACCCTGAGACCCCTTTGGACAGCCTCTGCCTGGTCTTGGCCAGATGTAAGGGGAGCCACCCTCACGCGTCTTCCGCTGGGAGATGAGCCCTGGGGATGTTGCCTCGAAGCTTGACTCTGTGACTACCTGGTTTTCTAACCTGGACGGTAACAAATAAGACAAAATCCTCCAAAACTAAGTGGTGACAAGAGCCAGCACATGCACACAGAGGCATCACTTCTTCTCACCTCATTTTCTTTTCATAAAATCTTCTCTCCTGAGAAACATCCTCTCACTTTGCTTGTTGCAAAGCAATAATACTCATGCGCTGCATAAGGACGTTCAGGCAACGAGGGACTGCATATACGACAATGGGGGTCCCATAAGATTAGCACCATAGAGCCCAGGTGTGTAGTAGGCTAGACCATCTAGGTTTGTGTGAGGACACTCTGTGATGTTCACAAGTTGACAAAATCGCCTAATGACACATTTCTCAGAATGTGTACTCACATTCTGTGAGTGTACATGTGTACATGTGAGTACAGTAGGGACAGTACGTTTAACTCTTAGCAGCCTGGCTAATAGATGTGGCTGCAATTTTACTTCCCCTTTGTTAGCTATAAATGTGAAGTGATGCTTTCTTATCTTTTAAAGTTCTGTTTTATTTGGTTATTTATAAGACAAGATAGTTTCATTTTAATTATAATTGCTTTAGGGATTAATTATCACAATGATTATATGAATATTTAACATAACTTTATGGTGTTTACCCACAGTACCTTGAAAATAGCTCTTATGTATCAATAGGCCAATGTGAATAATTTATATTCATAAATGCATCTTGACTTTCATTAGCAACAACTCCTGGAAGATATTTGAGCATATTACTGAAAATGTCAGCTCTGGGAGTTAGTCAAAGTAATTCTTTATTTATACAAACATCACAAGCAGCTTAAATGTCTGAAAATTTCTTAGATAAAATCTCTTTCCTTGTAATGTTGATTTTTTGGCGTTTTAGCAATTCTTTAAAGAAATCGTTTTTTCTATTTCTCATCTGCTGATATGCTCCTACTATCTGACTTCACATGCACCACAATTCTCTGTGCTCATCAGACACAAATTTCAACGTAATTAAGTACCCCTGTGCACTGGGATTTGAATGACTTAATTTCAGTGTTGATTTTCCATTAATGTTTTTGCCTCTGCCTCATGATAATTTCCATGTGGATACAAAGTTGAGCTGTTTGTGGTCCATCTAAGTGACACGTGTCCTGCACGATGGTGGAGACATTCAGGATTCTCTATTCTACCCTCATGAACTTCTGAAACACTGGGTGCCGACTAGAACTGGGGAGTGTCTGTCCACCTGAGGAGCTCTTGGTGCCATTGCTGCATTGGGCCCACATCCCAGTGTCACTTCTGTGGTTGCAAAGTGGGCTTGCACTGCAGTGTTGGCGGCGGTCAGAGGCTGATCGTGTCACCCGCACCTCACCTCTGATTGGGTGTCCACAGCCTGCAGCCAAAGAGGTGATGCTGGATGAGAGGCCCTCCTCCATCTAGAATCCTTATTAATAGCTGACTTTACTTAACCACTGTCCACTCACTACCCCATTTCCACCAGGGCAGACATCGTGCTGTTGACCACTGTATACTGGTGTCTAACATAGGGCCTGGAATATAGTAGGAGCTGAACCAATGTTCAATGGCTTGGTTCAACTTGTGTTGAGCACTGACTGCTGGCAGCAGAGCCTGTCCATTCCCATTCCCCTCACAGACCCTTTGCCCCTGTGCACACACCATGTGCTGAGAGCAGCAAGGACCTGGCTGGTCTGGGGGGCCAGGGGTCAGCTTTCCAGGGAGATAAAAATGGATCAACAACTGAAATATAGCCACGTTCGGGCCACCCCTTTGAAAGTCAATGCTGACTCAGCTCATGACTTTGGCATCTCCCTCCCCAATGTCGTCCGCCCAGTGGGGCTCCCCCCACGGTCATGATAACTCAAGCAACAACCTCACAAATCCTGGACCCATACTCTGTATTCAACAAATTTTACTATTTTAGGTCAATTTAGAGATTTCTTTGCAAACAGTTACAGTACCAATCTTCATTCTACTTCATGTGGTCAGGCCTCCCCACAGCCCCATCTAACCACCCCCAGTCAGCAGAGGACCCAGGCCGACATCTCGCTTCCTGGTAGATACATCTCTAAAGGAAAGTAAATGAACATCTGCCCAAATCTTCCCTTGACCATCGCAGAGAACATTGACGAAGTCTCATTCATCATCCGACTCTGTCAGTGTAGCTGCTGCCCAACATTGATGGGACATTCAGTTTAAAAATGAGGGAGATGTTTGTGCATAATTCCTGTGCTGTGTAAGCAGCCGCATTTCTCTCATTTCTCTGTACTTTCTTATTCTTTATTGTTTTCGTTTTATTTTGAGAGATGAAATACATTTATATTCTGTCAAGGGAGCCCCAAGGAATTTAGAAACCTTTTTATGTGAAGGAGAAAGGCAATAAAAAATAAATAAATAAGGACTTGGAAAACTTTAAAATCTGCTTTTATGATGAGAGAAGCTGAGAGCAACCACACAATGAAGTTTGACTTCTCTTTATAAGTTACTGCTCACGTTTTTCTCCATTTTCATAATGCAAATAATTCAGCATATCAAAGTCTCACAAGGAAGATTTGTTTATCTTCCGTTGAAAATCTACCGGCACTCATGTATTTTAAGTGAAACCTCTGGAATTCCATAATTGAGCAAGCCTCCCCTCTCGTCACTCCCTTCTCTTTGGCCATTAAGTAAACGTCAAGTCAGTACCCTCCCACAGCCTGGAGACTGTCTGGGTGTCTGCTCAAGAGATGTGATGCTGTTTGAAGCGTCATCAGATGGTGAAGCCCTTGAAAGGGCTCAGGGCTGGACTTCAGGCTGCCCTTGTTGATTTAAATTTTCTCTTTGTTTTCATGAGACTGCTGACTCGTGGGGCTGGTTCCTCTGTGGACAGGAGCTCTCTCTGTAGACTGGGGTCTGTGTCCTCCCAGGCCGGTCCAGTCCACACTGGCTGTTCAGGAAGGCGCTATTGGTCAGAGAACCAGGCTGCCCCCACGGCCCAGTGATGAAACATCACAGTCCCCACTCCCGGGACTGCCCTTCGGGGAGATTTCAGGCTGACCCAAGGCGACCAGTGAGCTCTTACCCGCTGAGGGATCCATGGACCTGGCTGAGCCTGACGCTAGGAGATGAGGCACAGAAGGCGTCCCAGCCCACCTCTGCACGCCCGAGACATCATTGTTCTTGTGACCTTGGGCATGTTACCTGCCTTCTCTGGCTCAGGTTCCTCACTTGGGAAAGGGAAGAATTGACTGGATTAACTCTCCAGTGGGAACGTTCTATCTATTTAATTTTGTCTATTTAGGTTAGGAGCCAAGACAAGCACTGAATAGCAAGCATGTAACTTTCTCTATAATTAAGATCAGACTGGTGAACAGATGCAGTAGTATTCCGAGGAAAAGAGAAATTTAAGAGAGCTGCAATTATCCGGGAAGACGGATGGAAGAATCTTGAAATCTGGGAATGATTAAAATACTTAGAGAAGGGCCGGCCCCATGGCTTAATGGTTAAGTGCTCGCCCTCCGCTGCTGGCGGCCCGGGTTCGGATCCCCAGCGTGCACTGACGCACTGCTTCTCCAGCTATGCTAAGGCCGAGTCCCACATACAGCAACTAGAAGGATATGCAGCTATGACATACAACTATCTACTGGGGCTCTGGGGGAAAAAATAAATAAATAAAATTACAAAAAAAAAAAAAAAATACCTAGAGAAGAAAATGACAGCAACACAGATCAACACAGAACACGTGCGGTGTGACATGCCTCACGCACACCGTCCTGTTTAATCCTGACAATAATCCCGCAGGAAGTACACTGCGTTTTAACCTCCTAGACTGTGATCCAGACCCCAGAGCAGTCACATCACCCTCCAGAGACCACACCGGAAGCTTCTAGTTCTCCCCTGAGTTGGGAAAGAACACCCAAAATGAGGAAAACAAGGGCACCCAAGACAATTCGTGAACTTCAAGTTTTTGACACCTAGCCCAGTGAATATCTTTGGCTTTTGTAGGACCATATTCTATGCTGTCTTTTATACTTTTTTGAGTTGAGAAAAACCCTAATTTCAGTAGAAACAGAGGAACAGAGCAGTGAGCATTACCATGGGATGTCTGAGGGAAAGCACGCCAACGTCAGGGAGCCCAGTGTCTCCGGAGTCTCAGGAGGCCTTCCCTGTGGAAACACCTTTCTGGATTCCGAGTCAGGAACCAGAGGGAAGCCCCTGTGTTCACCACGGAGAAGCTGTGGAGCTGGGGAGAGACGCACACTGGCCCACACCCTTCCCTCCTGCTTCCCCGAGAGAGATAAGAGGTTCTCTCCACGGAACTCTGGATTCTGCTGAGACCAGTCTGCTCCTCGTCTGGGGTGGGTGACATACGGCTCCTCTATTGAGGGACTGTCTTTGTAACACCTGTTGGTCTTAATAATTTCAATGCCAACTCATGCAGTAAATTAACACTGTCAGCAGCAGATAACCTGTTCAGGGCATAATTATCCTGGGTGAAGCCCACCAATTTAATAGAAGGAAATGACTTTTCTCTCGGCCCCTGCAGAGCCATCAAATACACTGTAGGGGCCCTGAATCTCAGACGTTCTTCAATATGTTTTTGTTGGAAAGCAATATTGCATCTTCCTGAAAATAAATAACTTTATTTCAAAAGGAAACTCATAGTTAATATTTCCAAATTTTGTAAGACTAGCATAAAATACTTTTTTTAATAAAGAAGGTCAATCTTGGGGCTGGCCTTGTGGTGTAATGGTTAAGTTCGCTTGCGCCGCTTCGGCGGCTGGGGTTCTCGGGTTCATACCCTGGGCTCGGACCTATGCACTGCTTATCAAGCCATGCCGTGGTGGTATCCCACATATAAAGTAGAGGAAGATGGGCACAGATGTTAGCCCAGGGCCAATCTTCCTCAGCAAAAAGTGGAAGATTGGCAACAGATGTTTGCTCAGGGCTAATCTTCCTCACACACACACAAAAAAGGTCAATCTTTTATAGTAGGATGAAGAACTGTAAAATTCTGAAATGGTTTATAGTTTGAGGTCTATTTCACTATGCCAGCAAAAATGCAGGCGGGACCTTTCCTCCTTCAGTTTTCTGAATAATCGCAGTTGTAGATACAGGGGAGTGACAGGGTGGGTCTCTGTCCCTCCCCCAAACCTCACTGCTGTCCTCACAACAGGCTGGTCCTTTTACATCCCACACAGGTACCTGCGCCACGTGTTTTTTCCCTCTTCTCACAGCTCACACTGCCTCCATCGTTCTCTCGAAAGAGCCAGATTCAGCGTCCAAATCACAGGGAATGTTGGAGATCAACCCTGATCTGGAGCTGAATTACTTATTGGGCTGTCAGACTCCGCTCCTGCCACCTTGCTAACACAACGTGAATGAGTCCACATCTGTGTTACTCAGCATGGGCCACCATCACGAAGTATCACGGGCGGCTAAACAACAGACATTCATTTCCTTACAGTTCTGGAGGCTGGGAGGCCAGGACCACGATGTGGGCAGGTCGGGTTTCCTCTGAGGCTCTCTCCGTGCCTGTGGACGGCTGTCTTCACCTTCACCTGGTGCCTGCCCTCTGTGCATGGCTGTGTCCAGATTTCTTCTTACAAGGACACTGTCAGATTGGAGTAGGGCCCATCCTAATGACCTCATTTAACCTTAATCCCCTCTTTAAAGACCCTGTCTCCAAACACATCACATTCTGAACTACTGGGGGCTTCAGCAGATGAATTTTGGGGGACACAATTCAGCTTATACCAGCATCACCAAAATAAGTCCCCATGTGAGGACTTATTCAGTATAATTTGGTACAACTGTGATTCATATGTTAAGGGCTCTAATGGGAAGGATGGACAGCATGCAGGTCCAAATGGGTAGTGTCAGCAGACAGATGGAGACTATAAAAAGAAAAAAGAAAAGCAGAAGGGAATACTGGAATTAAAAAATGTGGGAACAGAAATGAAGAAAATGCCTTGACTGGCTTGTCAGTTGACTCAACGCCTCTGAGGAAAGAATTGGTGCACTTGAAGACAGGTCAACAGAAACTTTCCCAGTGGACATGAAAAGAGAAAAAAGAATTACAAAAAACCCAAAACAGAACATCTAAGTAATGTGGGACAGTATCAAAAAGTGTAACATACATGTAACTGGGGAAGGAAGAGAAAAGAGGGCCAAAGCAATATTTGAAGTAAGAATGGCCGGAACTTTCGAAACTCAGTGACGGACAGCACCCCACAGATCCAGGGGGCTCAGAGAACATGACTGTATCCCCACCACCTCGCAGTGTCTGCCTTGTCTCTAATCAGCACGAGAGACCGATTACATGATATTCTGCATCTAGAAAGCCAAGCTTTCATAAATGTGACTATTCTGTGGTTTCCAAGGAAGATGCACTCAGCTTGCCTAATAGTCTAAGCTACATAACCTGAGGACAAAAACACAGGCGAGGGTTAGAATTTGCCTGTTATTAATTTTATTACTTTGCTTATTTGCAACAATCCTTCACTTGTTTAAACCTCACAACCACATAATTTTTGTGGACATAACTTTTAATGAATGTCCACTTCACCCTGGGGCCCAGCGATGGAAGGTAACATGTCCAGGGCCCCAACGCCGGTGAGGGGTGGCCCTGGGCCTGCACAGCTCTTGGAGCTGGGCACCACAAAGCCATCAACGCTGCGGTTCTTACCTCTGGATGAAAGGTAAACAAGAGTGTTTTGAAACACAGCAATGAAATTGAAAACTGAAAGTTTAATGACATTATTTTGGGGTAATTATTAGGAGTTTGGCAGATCAATACAGTTAAACAAGTTAAGTGTGCTTCCAACAAACACAGTGTTCCTCGTGATCTAGATTGAAAAAACACTCCTGAGTCTTTAAGGAGGATCGGTAGGAGGGCTCCTTACATCTGAACCATGTCTTGCCTTTATCTCCAGAGACATCCTGAGATGAAGGCACCATGAAACCAAGGTCACTTCCAGGGGACTTTTTCTGAAATGCTTCAAATTCCTTTAAATGGAAAGCTTGCCCTTTACATGCTAATTGTTTCGGTTCAAAGAACTCCACTGTTTAAAGGATAAGAAATATTTGAGGGCCGGCCCCGTGGCTTAGCGGTTAAGTGCGCGCGCTCTGCTGCTGGTGGCCCGGGTACGGATCCCGGGCGTGCACCGACACACCACTTCTCCGGCCATGCTGAGGCCGTGTCCCACATACAGCAACTAGAAGGATGTGCAGCTATGATAGACAACCATCTACTGGGGCTTTGGGGGAAAAATAAATAAATAAAATCTTAAAAAAAAAAAAAGAAATATTTGAGAAGATTTATATTGGAAACTTCTTGACTTGAAACCAACCCAGCTTGCAGACAACTCAGAAGCACTGCCTTGTGAGAGCTATTCTCAGCTCCCGCTGGCTGGAGAGAGCATTCGGGGGAAGAAAATGAAGTCGCTTCGGGTTTCCCCAGTAATCATACCTGACAGACTAATTTTTCAGTAGCAATTGGAAATGGTAAACTTTTAGGCGATATAAACAGTTCTGAAATCTCCAGTCCCAATGTCACATTCCTCCCTTGGAGTTTAATTCATGAAAAGCCTCCTAATTTATACCCTAGAAGTGGAGTCAATGCCTTTCTAGAAAATCAGCTCACAACATCTTTATTAATTATAAATTTTAATGCTATTTTAATGTTTTGTGTTTCAACTTATTACAAAATATCTAATTTACGAGAGTATTTCTCTCCATGGAAGAACTTGGATGTTTGATGGCTAATTAGAAAATAAAAGATGTCTGAGCTGTGGCTTTCGTCTGCTCTTCTTGCAGGAAACCCAAAGTTAATGTTTGCTTTTAACTTTAACAGCTGTCTTCACTCTGTGTTTTTTGAACAGAACAGTTGTTCTGCTTTCATAATGTGGTTCTCAGATTCTGACTAGTCTAACAACACACACACACATACATCTTCCTCTGAGAAAATGTGTTATGACCTAAAGCGTCTTTACAGTATAGCTGCAGCATCTTTCAAGATCAGTCATTGCTCCTAGAAACTTCCGTTCCCTAAACTTAGGCTCAGCCCACACCAGTCCACCGCCGTCTGGCCCAGGACAGCCAGTGTAAGGTGGTCCAGGCGCACCGGCTGGGACCGGCTCTCATACCACAAACCTGCTTTATTGGGAGCTGCTCCTTTGGATCTGGCCCTTTCATGATTCTCTGGTCAGTGGCCTCTCCACTGCAATCAGAAAGGATTGAGCCTTTTCACCAACCTGCCCTTGTTCTCTGGGAGCCCTTGTGCTTATTAATGTCCCCAGCGTAGAGAGTTTCCGTCATGTTAAGCCTGGTATCACATGAAAATCACCAACCGCTGGAGGAACGCCTGGCTCTGCCCCACAGACGCTGATCCGTCTGTCTGGGGTCAGTCACAGGACCCTATTTCAAAATCATCTCAATTCACCAAAGCAGCCGCTTCGCCAATGGCCACAGAAAGCAGAGCCTTAGCATATTCTAGAACTTAGGATCTAGGAAAAGCAAGGTGATGTTCAAGGACGTGAGCGTTGGAATCAGCCAGGCTGGTCTGAGAGCTGGTTCCATCGACAACCGGCTGTTGACCTTGGCACTTGGACTTGAAATTCCTGAGCTTTGAGGTTTTTTAATTGAAAACAGATGTAAAGTCCAGTAACAGGTTCAGCACGCAGTAAGCACTAACTAGTCATTCATGAGATTTTTCAGTCAAATGTTACATCAGCACTGAGTTCCTAAGAATGGCGCTTTTTATCAGAAAACACACAAAATAATATTCTTTAAAGGCTTGAACTATCCCTACTTATAGAGAAAGACACTGATTTCTTTTCATTTTTAGTTAATACGTCATTTTCATTTGAAAGAATTCTAACACTACAGGCATGCAGATTAATGAGACAATTGTATATCTTTGTGAACTGAATAGTGACTATAAAACCATAGACTCATTCCCATGACACATTGAATATTGAAATTTTATTTCTCTACCAAATCAAAGCAGCATTTCCAAAAATACTTCTCAATAATAATGTCTTTACCATCATTTTTCATTTCCTTTTTTTTTGCCACATTTATTTACCCCGTGTTTTATTTTTCATTTTCTAGCCACATCTCACAAATGAAAGCATCTTAAAACATATTGGTTAAATTGCAGGCTTTGCTCTCAAAATGCC
This sequence comes from Rhinoceros unicornis, assembly GCA_028646465.1. Taxonomy (NCBI): domain Eukaryota; kingdom Metazoa; phylum Chordata; class Mammalia; order Perissodactyla; family Rhinocerotidae; genus Rhinoceros; species Rhinoceros unicornis. Next base: position 64,726,479 of record CM053531.1, on the reverse strand, counting down.
TGTGTTCAAATCCTACCTCTGGAAGTTAGCTGAGTTACTTTGGGCAAAGTACCTGACCTCCCTGCGTTTCCTTTCTTGTTCAAAAAATGGGGATGGTGACATCAGGATTAAATTAGTCAACTGATGAAACACTTAGAACCATGCCTGCCACAAAGTAGTCACTCAAAATGTTAGCTATAATCACAAGAAATAAACTAAAACCAAAAACAATTTAAATATTCAAACAACGTATTTTTAGTCACAGTGACATTAGCACAGAGAATGTCATATAACAAAGAAAGGACAGGGGCCAGCCTGATGGTGTAATGGTGAAGTGTGAGCACTCTGCTGTGGCAGCCCAGGGTTCACAGGTTCCGATCCCGGGCTCGGACCTACGCAAAGCTTGTCAAGCCATGCTGTGGCGGGGTCCCATATAAAGTGGAGGAAGAAGGGCACGGATGTTTGCCCAGGACCAGTCTTCCTCAGCAAAAAAGAGGAGGATTGGCATCGAATGTTAGCTTAGGGCTAATCTTCCTGACAAAAAAAAGAAAGGACGTGAGGAGAAAGCTATAGGGATAAATGTACGTTTTTTCTGCTGTGAGTAAATCAAGTGGTGTTTGTCCAACACATGACCACACAGAATGAAAAGACGATATCAGGATTTAAATTTGCAAAAATTCACATGACTGAATTTCAGGGAGTGACAACCCATTATTTTACAAATTCTGAGATTTTTACTGTAGAGATAATAATGAATTTTAGCCAACAGTGCCTTTTGTACTCTCCTAATAGTAAATATAAAATGATGTTTCAGAGAAAAGATAAAATACAAATTAATGATACAACTGAATTAAATGGCAACAGAGAAAGCTGGCTTAAAAAGACAATGATGGAATCACAGAAATAAAATGGATAAAAACAAATGAAAAGCAGAAATGATCATGGCATAAAATAAAATCAATATTGAGGAGGCAAACATTGTTAGATTGCAGTACTTCAAATTGATTAATTTTTATTATTGTCATTATAATCAAGTTTTTAAAGAAAAATTTTAAACTAAAAAGAAGTTTACAACAAATACCATATGAGCAGCTATTGATAATATAATCCAAGGCTAGTTTAGCACAAAAAGTCCATACTTGTATAATATAACCGAAGGAACTGAAATCAAGATCCAGACTAGACACCTGCACAAATGTTCACTGTTGCATCTTCACACTATACATGGAGATAACCGAGGTGTCTATGGATGGGTGAGTGGATAAAGAAGATGTGGTATATACATACACTGGACTATTACTCAGCCTTAAAAATGAAGAAAATCCTGCCATATACAGCAGAGTGGGTGAACTTGGAGGACATTATACTAAGTGAAATAGACCATCACAAAAGGACAAAAACCACGTGATTCCACTTATATGAGATATTTAAAAAGTCAAACTCGTAGAAACAGAGAGCAGAATGGTGGTCACCAGGGGCTGGGGGGGAGGGGACGATGATGGGTGCGAGGTTTCAGTCACACATGATGAACAATTCTAGAGATCTGCTGTACCCCATTGTGCCCATAGCTAACATTACTGCATTGTGCAGATGGAAAGTTGTTAAGAGGATAATCTCATGTTAAGTATTCTTACCACAATTAAAAATCTGTTACCAAGAGGGTCTTTTATATTATTTTCCATAATTTTCTACATGTTTGAAAAGCTAACAATTACATTTTTTAAATTAAAATAAAAATGTAACATGATTTCCTGATTCTAGGTGGGCTTTACTAATTATGTACAAGACCAACATTTTTTTAAAGCTATTATATTCATTTTCAACAATAATAATTAGAATATTTATGGAGAAAAGATCCCACTTATACTAGAATAAAAACTGAGTCATCAAATGGTGCTATAAATATAAGATATATAAGATCTTTAGGGAGAAAAAAGTTTAAAGCTTTTGAAAGACAAAAAAATTGAATCATTGGGGAAATACTCCACATGTATAGATGAGGAGGTACAATACAGTACATATATCAAGGACCCCTAAATTGACCTAATGACACAATGCATTTTCCATCAAAATTCCAATGAGAAATTGAAGAATATTCCAAGTTAAATTTAATATTTATATGGAAGGACATAGGTCAAGGCTAGCCAAGACATTCTGAAGATCAAGAATAAGATGGAAGATTCCCAACAAAACAGCGAGAATTATAAATACTATATCAATTTACACAATATATCCTGGATTCAAAGGGAAAATAAATGATCAGAAAAATAAAACAGACAACCTAGCAAGAGACAAAGATAGTGTAGAGACGTATGATGGAGCTGTCACTACAAAACAGTGGGATAAAATGAACTATTCCATAAATTCCAAAGATACTACCAAAGTAAACACAGAAATGATGGAGAGAAAATATCTGCAATGTATATCACAGTATTGTCAGCTTGTGCTAAAGACCACTGGACAGCTGCGCTAGTCAGCTCGGCCACTGTAAAACAGCACTACAGACCAGGGGCTCAAACAACAGACATTCATTGTCTCCCAGTCCCCGAGGCTGAAGTCCAAGATCAAGGTGTTGGCAGGGTCCGGTCCTCCTGAGACCTCCCTTCTTGGCTTATAGATGGGGTCTTTCCCCAGCATCCTCAGGTGGAGACACATGTCTCTCTGTGTGTCTGTGTCCTGTCTCCTCTTCCCATAAGGACACCAGTCATATTGATTAGGGCCCACCCTGACAGCCTCATTTAACCTAATTACCTCTTTACAGACCCTATCTCCAAATACTGTGACATTCTGAGGTACTGGGGAGGAGGACTTCAACATATGACCTTTAGGGGGGCACAGTTCAGCCCATAACAATAACAATAGGAAACAGTCAACCAGCTGAAACATGGGCAACACATGTGAAAAGGTCATTTACGGATAGGAAATGGAAAGTTAATCTTCTGAAAAGGTGATCAACACTGCTCGAATTCAGCTAAACGACGATCAAAAGAACAGGGTGATGTTTAACGGCCATGGCACTTGACAGCATTCATAGGTGTCGGGACATGCAGAAATGGAAGCTATCGTACACTCCAGAAGATGCATAAATTGGTCGAAGTAACGTGGTCAACTTGACAGGAGAATAAACATGCAGAAGCCCTGACTTTGAGAACCCGAAGTCTCTCCTGGGGCGGTAAACCCCACGAGACCACTACACTCACGCATCACAGAGACAGAACACAGACGCTCATTGCGATACCATGTGTGACAGAGAAATGTGAGTCCGTGTAAATGCTAATCAATAGGAAAATTACAGAAATCCCTCTGATGGACAATCCCCCTTTAGTACCCACCGTGTGCGAGGCACAGGTCCTGGCGCTGGGGCTACAGCAGTGAGAGATGGGAGCATTTTCCTACCCTCATAAAACATACCATCTAGCAGAGATAAACACTGAACAATTAAAGCATATGGTTCCTCCTGATTGCAAGGGGAGAGAGGGGGAGGTGTTATCTTTCTACGTGTCCCGGAGAGACGGGTCAGCTACGAGTGAGCCCTAAGAAGTTTCTGCCACATAGAAGGGGGCTGTTCGTTACACACCCCCTCTTCATATTCTCATTTGCAATGTGCTTAGCTCTTTACACACCCATCCTATCGATGGATTTTAATAAGTGCCTTGAAGTCACAGACACTAACGTCTTGATTAGATTAGGAACCATGTCAGCCCACTCTTAGTGTTTTGTGTATTGAATAGAATGAGCAGGAAAATATCTAATTGTCAGCTAACACCAGGGGTTTGGGGTAGGGTGACCCAAGGATTTCAATGAGACTAAACAGGGAGAGCAAAGTCTGTTTCTTGAAGCAGATCTAGTGTTGGATACTCATAACAGAACAATAGAAATAATTTCAGTGCACAAAACGTATCCCTCAAAAGTGTCCTGTAATATTGGTAGTCAGAACATTTAAAAGAACAATTTCTAATAGATTCAAACAGAACTTTAAATACTTTGTGTAATATAATAAAATGCTTTTAAAATGTACTTAAATTAACTACATAACTAAAATAATTCTGTTTTTATATTAAATTTTCAGTTGAACTTGGTTCATTTGTCTAAAAATACCGTTATTTGAAACCCAACTCCATCTCCAAAATAATCACATAAAAATTTTAAAGTGATATTGATAGATGTTTCTTATTAAAATATGAAGTGAAAATTTAAGCCAAAAATGTTTTACATTATGTTTCTGATGAAACCATATTTAGATACAGATCTGTCATTTATCATGCAGTGTATATTTCTATGACTCATAGTAGAAGTGATTCAGGATTTTCTCTTTTGAGAAAAATCTAAGTTAAAATGGAAGAACATTCATCTTCATATATCTCTATTCACACATATAACCTAGACATTTCATTTAGAATTTAAAATGTGTATTATATGCAGGTTAATAATTATGATATTCTCTCTTCTTGACAGTTACAGCAGTGCATCTCACGACCCAATCAGAGAAGTCCTCATTAATGGCGCCAGAGAGAAGGTGGGGTGTCCAGGTCTTTGGTTTACCTTTGGCACTGCACCCAATGCAGTGACAACGACACACAGCTGAAGGTTTTGGAGCAGCTCTACCACCTTTTTTGAATCCAACCTTGTAGAATCTGAGTTACCCATTGGCTGCAAGAAATTCTGTGAGGCAGTATGAGAAACTTGCACGTGATAAGGACAAAGAACCCAGGGAGCTACCCAGTGATAAATTGTGTGCCATTTTAAGAAGTTTCATTTCTACTAATAGAATTTTCTAGAATTTTAAGGCTGAAATGAAATCATTTGTTTTTTCTCAGTTCATTTGGGCTGCTATAACGAAATACCACAGACTGGGTGGTTTATAAAGAACAGAAATGTATTTCTCCCAGTCTGGAGGCTGGAGGTCCAAGATCAGGGTGCCGGCATGGCACAGACTTCTCTCTGTCCTCACATGATGGAAGGGGCCAAGGAGCTCTGTGGGGCCTCTGTTATAAAGGCACTAATCCCATCATTAGAGGGCTCCACCCTCATGACCTATGCCCCTCCCTAAGGCCCACCTCCTGATGCGTCACCTTGGGCGTTATGATTTCAACATGGGAATTTGGGGGAACACAACCATTCAAACCACAGCATGTTTCCACAATAGACTTTGGTAATGGAGAAAACAGTAAAAACAAACAAGTGAAAACCAACTAAAACCACCCACACGTGTTTTCTTGGGGGTCGGGGGCTGTATTATAGGTCCACTTAAAACTTAGCTAAGAAATTACCTGCATCACTCCCCATCCCTCTCCACCTCCCTCAAAAAAAAAAAAAAGAAAAAGGTGGGGAGAAAAATTTACTATCCCTAATTCCCGATAAACACAATAAAATGTGTTCCCTTGCCTGGAGCATTATGATTGCGCAGGCATGTTACTCTGTCTCCAAGAACCCATCTGTGCTTAGCATGAAATAAATGACAAATGAAAACTTCATAATCTGCTACTTGTATATAGTTTTGTAAATGGAAAGACCTGATTGTTCATTCATTTATTTCTTCAATTAAACGAGATTTGTCCAAAAATATCTTTCACAAGAAGAAACTAAAACATTGGGGCTTTTGTTCTAATTTAAAAAGTGATAGATATTGACTTCTGTTACCAGCTTTGATGAAGTAATTGGGCCAAGATTGATTTTCAGACACAAACAACTAGAAAACTGGGCAGAATATGCGAAACAACTGTTTTCAGACATTGGAACACGGGCAGCACCGAGGGCTGTGATCCTTGATAAAACGGGGAACAGACTCGCTGATTCCTGCAACTGCCCAGCGTGCCTGTGTGGGGAGTAACTCCTCATGGAAGGCTTAAAGTGCAGTGTGCCCTGAGTGTTTCTTTGCACACCTAAGACTATTTTCTCTAAGGCCTTGATACTGGAAAGAGAGCTTGGCTGGTTCCAGAAGCCCAGGTTCAGTCTTCGTTGCTTGGGTTTCCAGGAATGCTGCTCTGTTGTGCCCTCCCGTTGTGAGCTCTTGAGAGGAGTGATGTCAGCTTCATTCTTTTGCCCACAGAAATTATCTGATATTTTTGCTTTTAAGTCCTTCCGATTTTTTTCTTTGTTTTAAAGTTTAATAGTTTTACTCGATTGTGTCTCAGGATTAACTATCCAGGTACCTTCCAGCAGGTCCTTCTAATATGTAGTTTCAATTCCCTCGTTTACGGAGATGTCTTTAATTACAGCTTCATTAGGTTTGGCCCGCTGGTTTGTTGGGGAATGTAGTCATATGTGTGTTGGTTCTTCATTGTCTCTCTTCCGTTTCAGCATTTTCACTCTGATCCTTCTTTATCTAATTTTTAATTTAATTTTGGGGGTTGTTTTCTTGTCTTTGTTCAATGACTTAATTTTCACTTCATTCAACTACTCCTGTTTTTTTTCCATTTTTATGTATTAAATAAAAGTTGCTCTTTTCTTACAACCAAATGCTAGGTGAGGATATTTAACATTGTGCTCAGTTTTCTTCTGCTTCGTGGTGATTTTTTGGCAGTGCATTTTCTTCAACTGAAATCTTTTGATTCTCATTTTGCATTTTCTTCTAATAATAGCTTTTTCTAACTCCCAGCTGCCTTTGTTTATTCATTTCCCCACTACAGATGGCAGTTAGTTGTGGTTGATGAGATTCCTTGTTCAAGAGCTCTCTCTTCTGTCAGTCCAGCAAGATCAGATTTCTTGTGGCTGTCCTGGGAGAAGTAGTTCTGTGCTCTGATTCCCGTCTCCTCCTTAGTCTTGTGGGACCCTGATGTTCCCTCTTTTCTTCTCTTTATCCTTCACCACCTGCCTCCAAAGGGCACCTCTCCTTTCTGGCTCGCCCTCTCCCTCCCCAGAAGCACAGCCTCTCTGGAAGTGCTGCCTGGCCACCAACATACTCAGGGCCCTTCCCCATCACGTTCTTGGTCCACCTGGCCTCTTCCAGTGCTCCCCCTTCTGTGAGTGGTGTTAGCTTAACTGTGGGCTGTCCACTGCTCTCCACTCTCTCCCTATACGTTTTCCTGGAATTCCCTCAGTCTCCACCAAGGCCTTCAGTGGGATGCATTGATCACTGGGTTGGAATACATTGTTTATTTTTCTAGTTATAGGTAATTTAAAATCCATAGTATCTCTCGCTTGTGGTTATGCTAAGGAAAGAGTTTTATGTAGTTTTAATTGTTCCTCATGTTTATTTGCAGTTTTTTGGAGATGTTTGGAGAGATCCAGATTTAGGTGGCTGCTAATAATTTCAGGCTACCCAAAGTCAAATTGACATTTTTATTAAATATAAAGTTATTATGAAGAAATTGGTTTTATACATTTGGGAATAATGATAACCATGGAGCTAGTTATTTAGCTCCCCATCATTCATCATTTATCAATTTTCCGTTTATACTGAATGAATGATTTTTTTAAAATAAAAGCACACTAAGTATGATCAGTTAGTAATGGAGTACATTTTCTCTCTCAGGTATGCCATAGCAGAAAATGTGAAGAACTCCACGGACTCTTCACAATGTCACAGGGAGTAGACCACCTCATGAGAAGATGGACTCTTTACAATGTCACGTAGAATAGACAACATCATGGAAAGATAGACTCTTCACAATGACACATGGAGTAGACCACCTCATAAGAAGACAAGAGTATGTCAATCATATCATAGCCCTTTTCCAATCTGTCTACTTCAAATATATCACTTTTATATACACTAATTTGCCCAAATTGAATTTCGTTGAAATATAATATTGTTAAGTTGGTCCTGTTTTAAGGTACATTCTATGTAATTGGAAATGCTGAAATAAATAGATCACTCAGAATTTACTAGTCTGTTTGAATAATATAAGACTCCATACAAAATTCATAAATTTGTACAATGGAGTGAGTTTGTCAATTCACATCAGAAAACAAGTGAATCCAATGATTTGCAAGGCAACAAATTCCATATAAGGGGAGTTAAATTTATAGTAAATTAGCTTTTTCTTTATCATATTATACAGTGGATTCAAATATCCTACAGTATTTAAATTAGATTGCCACCAAAGTCCCTTTCAGCTCTGAGATCCTATGATTTGCTCTCATTTGTCAAAAATAACAGGCTCCAATCCTTTGCCAATTACCACCGTCTAATTAAAATATTCATTTCCCTTTCTTTGGACAAATATAAAGCCTTCCTGCCCCCTGTCTCTCCTCTCTTTAATTTGGGTTGGGTTTACAGGAAGGTTTTCAGGCAGGAAGGACAGTATAAGCGATATGATGGAGGCCTGACGTGGGCAGAGCAGATCTCTGCTGGGAAGAGCAGAAATCAGACTGAATAGATGGGGAGAGAGAATGCAGGAGGCTTTAAATTCCAGTTGGAGGAATATGGATTCTTTTCCTATGATCAGTGGTGATCTATGGAGGGTTTTGAGTGGGGAAGAAGCATACCAAAGCAATAGTGGAGGGTTGGTTGATAAGGTATTGTTGTACAAAACAGAATGAAAAAAGGGGGAGTTTATATAAATCAAAGTTTCTGAAACTTATCTGCAATCCACAGCTTTCCATGTGCTTTTCTTTGGCACTCTGCTCTGACGCACTCTGCTCCTGGGGTCTCCTTTACCAGTGAGATCCCTCTCGGTTATTTCCACCTGGTAACATCCTGGCCATCTTCCAATGTGCAGATAAAACGACATTTTTCATGTGGTTTTATGCAGTCAGATTCCATTTTTCCTTTTATTATTCTTTCACAGAACTTTTGTTTTACTAATAAAAGCTTTGTTGTAGTTTTACATATTTTGCAATAACTCTTGTAGGTGTTTGCTCCCTTGGGTTGAGCTCTTTGCCTGGCCAGGACGACGTCTTGAGCAGATTTGTTCTGTCGTGCTCTCAAGGATCCTAGAACAAATAATCGCCCATGGTGGATGCACAATAGATAAGTGCTTGTTTTAACTGGGTATCTATTCATCAATTCACTTAAAAAGGAAAGATTTACTTGTTTTTATCCTTATAATGGAAGTTTATAAAGTGACAGGTATCTTAAAATTTAAGAGCCAATCCCCAATAAGTACCATCATTATCCCACTCAGATAAATTTCATACATATTTTTATACTTCCATTGAACTAAGAATAGATAATGTTAGGAAAAGATAGTAAAAAAATGTGACTGTAAATAAACAATCTTTCTTCCCTTCAAGGTCAGAATTAGCAGACCTATTCTGATAATATTTATCCAAAATTTTAAATTAAATTGGACAATTTGAAGCCTTTATAGACACATAGCTCCTAACATACAAGGGGAAATGCCATTTTCTGAAGGAAGAAAGAGATCTGGGGAAACTGGAAATATACAAGAAGTGTGTACACTTACCAGAAAAAAAAAAAAATGAAAATCGTTCGTGATCCCATGAGACCAGATGCCAAAATAGTCACTATAGTTTCTTGTCTAGTCTTAGCCAAATCTCCATCCATGATTTCTGGCCGACTTCAAATGCCACCTAATGAGGATGCCTTCCTCACTGGTCTATTATGAATCGTCTCCTTCATGAGTCTGCTGCAGTTTTCCACATATGGATTGCCTTCTCCAGCACAGTTTTCTTCTCTACCTCATTCAATCATGCGCCTTATGACAATATTTACTTGTAATTATATGTGTTTCTGCTTTGTTCAGAAAATATTTACTTTTATCAGCATATTGAAAAGTAACGTTTCACTCTGGTGATGAGGAATCTCTACGGACTCTTTAAGCAGGTGCAGTAATTGCCAAGTTCACATCGTAAATCATCAGTACACCTATGTGGATTACCAAAATGATCTCTTTTCTTAAATTGTGTTTGACTTACAGACATTTAATGCCAGGAAAAACCTTATTAAATTTGCTGTACAGTGTATCTACTTCAACGAACCCCAAGTCATTTCTGGATTGTAAACCATGGGACCGAGAATGTCTAATTGTGCCATGTAGGCAAATCCTAAGTCAGCATCTGTCTAAGGAATAACTGAGCACCAAAGAGACTTTTATCAAAATCCAGAAATCCCAAAAAATCTGAAAGAAGGTATTTCTCTAAATAATCGTCCTATTAAAGGTATTGAGTGCCAAACTTGGCTAAATGACACGTCACTTAAGTTGTTTTAGAATTACAATTCTTGTGTTATAAAATAATCTACCAAATTTTCTGAAAGACCTTTCTACTTACTTTTGATCACATGGCTTAAATATCTTCACGTTAAAACATTTTGTTTTTGTAGTCATAATTTTTCTGAAAAATTACAAATTCCTTTTGTGTCTATAATCACTTCTACACCATGCCTCAGCCTGCCTAATTTCAAAATCTACACATAATGAGATGAGTTAGGAAAAATAAACCCCCTTACTGTACAGAAACATGCTGGATTAGGAGAGATTTTGGAACAAGTAAGAAAATAACAATCAAGTTGAGTTTTGACAAGGTGAGATCTCGTCCAAATACTAGAAATGATAAAGAATAAATTATTGTTGTGAACGAACAAGGATGGTGTGATCAGCGCTCGGCAGAGAGATTTCTATCAACCATAGTAATGGGTGTATTTCAGGAACCTAGGAGCTTCCGATGAGTCTGGAGTAGGGCGGAGGTTTCATTCTGGAAATAATTTCAAGGAGAGTCTGCTCTCTTATATCCGGTTCAATTAATCTGAGACAGAATTGTGCCCAGTGTGTTTCAGATGAAAATAGCAGAAAGGTTTGAGCCTGTTATCAAGATTTAGTTCTGAACACACCTGGCATCTAGCCCTGTCTCATGAAACACCCTTGCTGGGTCTTGAGATGATGGCTAGTGATCTTTTGCTAAAACTCTCTGAAGGATAACCCTGAGGACTCGGTCCTTACTGCTGATGTTATCACTGCATCAGTGACCCAGAGAGCAGCACAGGGTGAAACGAAACTGAATGTCATACAAGTAAGCAAACCCCTGCCCCCGAGCACTCTGGTTGTGACAGAAGTTGTGTCCTAACTGGATATAAATAAAGCAACTTTTTGCTGTCAAATGTTTCATGCAAACCTCAAACCCAACCATGTTCTATTTTCTCAGTTTTAGAAGAAAGACAAAACACCCTTTTTGAAGTTGTATTTCTTTGATTTATAACACAATTTAAAAGAATTTTTATTGCCTCCTATGAGCCAGGCAGGCAGAATCAGAATCCAGGAACAAAACATGAAAAATTGCAAAGTAAAAACACAATAAAATATTATATGCACCCACCAGAATGGACAAAATAAGAAGGAAAAAAAGACAGAAAATTCTAAGTGTAGGCAAGGACTTGGAGCAATCAGAATTCTCAAACATACTGGTGCGAGTGTAAATTAGTAAGACCACTCAGAGGAATGTGTGACAATATCTACCAAAACTGAACCTATAGCTCACCACAGCTTTGGAGGTGTGCTCTTAAGATCACCAAAAAACATGCTTATAGAAGCAGTACCCCACTAGCAAACGGCAAAAACAAACCAAAACAAAACACAAACAACTAGAAACTGTCTACATGACCTTCTGCAGTGGAATGGATAATTAGAGTATGGTACCTTCATGCCATGGGACACTGCACAGCTGTGAGCATGAGCGTCTACAACCAACACAGAGCAGTGTGGATGCAAAATGTCAAGCAGAGAGAACAGACACAGAGAAAATGCACTGCGTAATTCTGTTCACATAAAGTACAAAACAGCACAACTAGTCTAAGTTCTTAGAAGTCAGGAGAGTGGTTATCCTTGGGGGCAGTGATGGAAAACACACGAGAAGGGGAATTGTGAGGGGCTGTCCTGGTGCCTCTCTTGATGTGGGTGTGGTTATGTGGTTGTGTGGGTTGGTGGAAATTCACTGATTTATACAAGCGTAATTATGTTCAAGCTCCACAACTCTCCAGAAAGGCACACCCAACAGTGACGGCTTTGGTGGATAAGGAAGAGTCTTGCGACAAGCAGAGTCCAATCAGGGAACCTCTAATTCCAGAAGCCATGATGTAGGGCCTTTACATTCCCATCCAGTAGACTTTTCATTGTTGTGGGTGAGGCCCAAAACCCTGCTCTTTTTCAATAACGAGAGTTTTTATTGCAGTTTTCCTCTCCTTCCTCTGCCTTTTGAGGAACAGAAATGTTGTCTTTTGAATTCACAGGTTGGTGAGCAGAGAGCTTCATCCTGGGCTGACAAAGAAGGTGGCTTGTTGCCCAGAGATTCTGGACTTTGAGCTGGATGCAGCCACTGGGTTGGATTTTAGGTTTTCTCCCTTAGAGAAGAGGGAAAAAGATTTCCCTTTGTGGGGAGAAGGAGAAAAAGACGTTGGTGACCTTCCAGTGGACTGTGAGGAGACTAGTTAGTTACCAAGTCCAACTCTTCTTCACCCAGCAGGCAGAGTCAGGCTATTCCCGGCGTTCACCCCCCTGAACAGGTACAGCCTTGCTGCACAGACACACTGGTGAGAAATACAGTTTTATGACGTTAAGCCCCTGAAATTTGTGGATTAGTCTATTACAGTAACTAACGTTACCCAACTAATCTTTTACCACTAACTACTCAGTTAACTTTAAGCCTTTTGGCCATTCATCTTCATTCCCTCATCGTGCAGCAGGTACACAGTGACACTCACTTACCTGCAGGACTGTGTGAAGGTAACGTGTGGATGAAGGATGCAAGTGTCTAGCACAGAGCAAGCATTCACAAATGATAAGGATCTGGTTACTTCTATTAGGAACATCTAATCTGTCTAGACTCCTTTTCCATTAACACTTTCATACATTATCAATGACTTGTTCAGTGTCCATGAAGACCCTGAGTGGGTCATATTTTCTGCTGTTTTCCTTGTTTACAATGTTGTAACTATTTCCAAAGTGTTATTTGAAAGGGGAATAACATTGTTCTCCCTCCCTGCAAAAAACATTAAATATTCTGTCATCTTAAGATATTGTTCAAAATTGTCCCAAAGCAGAATGCTATGCCATCTTTCTGCAAGGGAAAACGTACAAAGAAATACATGATTACTCAGTGGACACTGCCAAGTAGTTTTCTTTTTTAATCTAATTTGGGATGAGTTTAATTTTGGAAGAAATCTTATGATTTGTAAAAATATGTCTTTTACTACTTGATAATGAAAATACAAGTGACTATTTTAATGACTACTCTATTAGTACTTTCACAGAAGATTAGAATTCCTGGAAGTCACTGGAGTGTGTCATCTGATTATGAAACATAAGCAGGATTTCAGGAGCTCAGGGATTAAATTCCTGAACCTTCTGGTGTTCTAGCTTAGAGTCTGCTTTTAGTTATTCTAATGAACACTCACACAATGCTGAAGTGCATAGATTTTGACAATCGTGGAATTAATTTTCCTTGAAACCACCCAGAAGTTTACTTTATTCTACCAATTCTTCATAAAAAATCAAAAGGATTAACCTTTCCATTTATCTGTAACTGTGGAGGATGCATATTTCAAAACATACTCTTGAACTTCTTTTGTCCTCTGCAACCAGCAGTATTTCATGGATAATATGGAGTGCAATCAGTGAATGTCTATTTTTGGCCTTGATTTCTACTCACAGAAAAATATAGTGAATTCAATATGGCTCTTGAAAGCATTCTAAAAAGTTCTGTCTCTCTGGAAAAAAAAAATCCCATAAATATGAATAATCCCTTTTTCCATTAGCTTGGCTTGACATTTATCTTTGTAGATTAAAAAAGTGAATCAGCTGGCAACGCATCTCTCAGGCAAGATTGCAGCCATTTTATTCGGATGTCGTTAGCTGGATTTTAGCACAGGCAACTCAGTCGTCACGGCCAGTGACAGGACACAGGACTTGCCTTCTCTTCTGGTGCAGAGCATCTGAGAAGAGCCTTGTTGTGATATATTTACCCATTCCACTTCGCCTATCAAAACAACAATAAGTGATGATAGCTGTTAAATGTCCTTCTTGGCACTGGGGCGAGGTTTTTTAGGCTATTTATGCAAAATGAGTATTAAGTGGTAATGCTTTCTCCACTTGAGAAGGAAAATATCTTCTGATATTCAAAACTAGTCTTTGTAGGGTGAAGTATTGTTTGGGGGCTTGTGGTTGTAGATACTTTTCCTGCAACTGGGCTTGGATATATTTTAAACAACTCTTCAACCAAAAAGCATTACAGGCATACAGTGTACCCGTCAGAGGCATAAGGAGAATAAAGCCTGGTTCTTGACCATAAAGATTCACAATTCTTATGGAGAAATAAAATGTTCACACACAGAGGATTATAGGACAAGATGAAATAAAGAAGGAGGGTTCTACTCAACTCTACAAATTGGAATCGTCTATGATTTTCACTGAAAGTTTTACTGGCCATATAGGCATTACAAACTCTATAGAAGTAACTCAAAGTCACTAATAGATAGATGATAGATATGGCAGTTAGATAGATGGATGCTAGATATAGACAGATGATAGAGATAGATAGATAGATAGATAGATAGATAGATAGATAGATAGATAGATGAGAGAGAGATGATAGATTGAGGATAGCTAGATAGATAGACAGACAGGCAGACAGACAGATAGATAGATGGTAGATAGATAAGATAGATGGGTAGTTAGACTTAGGCGCGGACAGACGTAGACATCTGGACTACGACCTTACAGATGTTGGGTCTGAAGTTCAGCTGTTTCTGTGCCTTCAGTAGCCACACTGCTAGTCAGCATATTGGCTGGGATTTTAGCCCAGGCCTCCTAACTCTGAATCCCACTCCCAGTCCTAACACTGCTCTGCAGAGTTCCAGGACTGGGAAGTAAGGGGAAACTTCTGGCCATCCTACCACCTCCTCTCTCCCCTTCGCCTGTTCCTCCCCTTCCTTACCCTCTCCCTGCCCCTCTCCTTGCCCCCCTCCCTGCCCCCTTGCCCTGATGGCCCCTTCATTCCTCTCTGCCCCTCAGATCCCATCTCCTTCCCTCCAGCTTTACTCCTCCTTGGCCCCCCTCTCCCTCTCCCCTCCGTGTTCAATCTCTCCCTTTCCTTGTTCATCTTTTTCCCTGCTTCCCACCTGTCTCCCTCTTCCTGCCTCCTCTTCCTGCAACTCTAATTTTCAAACATTGTGTCACTTAACCAGTCAGCATACCC
Source organism: Rhinoceros unicornis (assembly GCA_028646465.1). Taxonomy (NCBI): domain Eukaryota; kingdom Metazoa; phylum Chordata; class Mammalia; order Perissodactyla; family Rhinocerotidae; genus Rhinoceros; species Rhinoceros unicornis. Next base: position 64,711,410 of record CM053531.1, on the reverse strand, counting down.
TCACTGTCTTCAGTACACCAAGCCAGGACCCCGTCAGGTAAGAGGACAGTCTGGGAGAGCTCCGTGCAGAGCAAACTGAGGAGGTGACCTACCATTGCACGTCCTGTAAAATCAGCCGTAAAGCCTCTATTCTGCAGTCTTTACTCCTATGACTGACGCCAGGACCCCGCTCTGGGCTGTGCCGTGGGCTGGTGTGTGCCTGGTCTGTGTGTGTGATACGAGGCGACACCGAACCACAGAGGCTCGTCGGATCATTGGCTTTGATGCCTGCTTTTCACCTTCCTACTCTTTTTTCTCCAGAGCCCCCGGATTTTTGAAGAACCCAGGCTCAGAGCCATCGATTTATTTTTACAATCAATCCACAGACAGCTTTACAATGTTTTTGGACCAGAAGCCAGTGTGCTGGATCAGTTCATCTCCCTTCTGTGTGATTGATATTAAGATGCTCCCTTGTAGAAGTGCCCTTGAGAGAGAAACCCCACATTTATTCCAGAGAACATGCCCACCCAAGAGCCACCAAGCCAGGGTCACGAGATGGGCCGTTTCTGCACTTGGACACAGTCACTGGGTGTGAAATGAAGCCTTTGTGCTGTGTCTGGTGACAGTCAGATCCAGGGAGGCCACTGGCTGTTCTTCCAACAGAAGATTCACGCGGACTCTGTCTCAATCCTCCAGACTAAACGTCCACCAGGGGCCAAACACCAGCCTGGTAAGGAGATACTTTTCCAGACAATTATCATCGACGTTTCCCACGCCAGGATTGAGGCTGGAAGCGCTGTGTTGGGGTTAATGCGGCTGAGGCACTGGGAGTATGGATGCAGCTCCCGACTCTCCCGGCGTCCCCTCGGAGGACAAGCTGCTGAGTCACCTCCCATCTGCTCTTTGAGAGGCTGGTATGAGGTGGGGCAGGAATGGGGCAGACAGGAACCCTCTGGCAGCCCTTCCCCACACCCCGGCACAGCTGCTCACGGCCCCTCTCCTCCATCCATTCCCGGATGGATGAGTCTGCAGGCTGGAGTGAGTCCTGTCCCCAAGAGGGTCCATCCAGAGGGCAGAGAAGAGTTCCTTACATAGAATAATCAGAGTGCAACTAAACCCAAAGCGTGGGGCAGGACAGTTCAGGACGGAGTGCACTAGCCTGCCGGCGGCCCCGACATACCACAGGCTGGCTTCCTCACCGTGGAATTCACTGTCTCACGGTGTTGGATCCAGAAGTGCTGGTTCCTTCCGAGGCCATGAAGGAGGGTCTAGCCCAGGCCCGTGTCCTTGGCGCGGAGACGGCTGTCTTCTCCCTGTGTCCTCACATGGCGTCCCCTCTATCTGTGGGTCTCTGTGTCCAAAGTGCCCCTTTTTGTGAGGACACCAGTCATATTGGATTAGGCCCCACCCTGATGACCTCACCTTGACTAAATTAGCTCTCTTACAGACCCCGTTTCCAAATGAGGTTGCATTCTGAGGTCCTGGGGGTTAGGACTTGAACATAGGTATTTTGAGGACACTATCCAGCCCACTGGGGGGAGACCAGTGTTGAGGGGATTCTGACAGAAGGAGCCTGTGGGTGGGATGTCGGCTGGGCTTTTAGGGTAAGTGGGATGTGGTTTCACAGAGGGGAAGGAGGGAGCATCCCAGATGAAAAGGTCAGTGTGTGAAAATCACACGCCTGCAGCAAGGGCTCAGGGGAGGGCTGGCCACACAGAAAGGACATCAAGATCAGCATCGGAGGAAGGAGTGTGAGATGATGGGTGTGGCCGTTGGGTGGATTCTCCAGGCACCTGGAGGCAGGCAGAGGAGCAGGAGCGAGGACACTGTCACCACAGACAGCTGTGAAAAAGCGCAGGGAAAGAGCACATATCTGCTCAGGGCCCCTGCCACAGGCCTGCTGAGGGAGTGCCATCCCCAGACACAGCGGCCTCCAGCCTCTGGAGTGGGAGGGCTGGACCCCCAGGAAGCCTGGCCCCAGGCCATCCCCTCACCGCAAGGCCTTCCATGTGCAGCCTCCCGGCCTCAGGGGAGGCGGCTGGGCTCAAAGCTGCAAAGAAAGGCCTCCAGACCCCAGTTCTGGAAGAAATGTCACCCACAGAGACCTTCACTTGCACCCCGGCAGAAATCAGAACGTGTGTTTCTAGTACAAGATGTCTGGTCTTTGATGAGGACAATTTTGACATTTCCTTTTACTTTCAAAAGAGGAAATCTATGAGCCACTCTCGGACATACCTATAGGTTAGATTATTGATCAAGTTCACAGAGTGCCCATAATCTCAAATTCCTGTGGGTGCACCTTGGCAAAAACTGTGGCCTCATGTGGCCTCATCGTCCCCCCGCCCGGGGAACTTGGACGTCCCGTGCTCTCAAGAGAATGAAGCCCAGATGTCAGCTTAGTCCTCTCTACTACCTTGAGAGTGACACCCAGGGCTCAAGCTCCCTGACTGTGAACTCTTCTCCAGGTTGCCTCACCCCCAGAAAAGACCAGAGCACGTTCTCTGCTCCAAGCATTGACCCGGCTCTTCCTTCAGTCAGTGGGCGATGTCCTTTCTCCTCCCACCTGAGGGGCTTTCTACCTTCAGCCCTAGGTCTTTCCTAACCCTGTGTCTCAAACCCAAAGTTACAGCTGCGCCCTTTATGTTTTTATTGTTTTTCTGTAATTTTTATAATATTCTTCACATTCTGCTTTGCAATATAGTTGTTGGATACATGTCTCCTCCTCCTTAACATTAAATCCTTAATCCAGGGGCCACCTCTTACTAAGCGTGTGCAGCAGACAGCAGGTATTTCCTGTAGGAACTGCTCAGCAAACACCTGGGGCAGAGTCAGCAACACAGTGTGGTTGCAAAGGCACCTGAGTAGGCTTTGGGAGTCTCCACAGACTGTGAGGCTTGAGAAACGTAATAAGATCTTTCCTGATTCAGTTTATTATTTGTGAAATGAAGGGTTCAACTAAATGAGCTCTAAAAAACACAGTACTCAACAAATTGTCTGTGTACAAGATATTGAAAATGGGATTTTTTCGTGTGTTCCCTATTCTTTTCTCATTTGATACATTTCCTGTGGAAACCCCAGTCCTCACCCTCTCCCCCTCAGCCAGTCCAGCACCTGGCCGTATCCAGATGCTGCTCTTCCCAGATATTATGACATAGCTGACCCCAATCCTGCCGTTTCACAGGACATTTTCTTGTGAGTGCAAGGCTCTTGGATCAGGTCAGGGTAAATGTCATTGTGTTTAGTGTTTCAAGGCATTGCCATTTATTGTTTATTTACCTATATAATCTTCCTATTTTTTCACATTCATAGACTAACTTGTTACTGCTAAATTTCTCCAAATCACAGAACTCCAAGAATTAACTTACATTTTTGGCTACATCTTCCTACTGATAGGTCTGCATTTTTTCCATTTGGGTTCTATGATAATACAGTTTGGTCAATTTACACGTGTTTGAACAACCGTCCCCAGAGATCGTTCTGAAGAATTACTGTCATTTCTGAGATTCCCTTGGAGAACCTGCAAAGCTTGTTCACGCACTTTTGTGAATAATTTCCTTTTAAGACATGGACAGCACATTTATCTAATTTACGGTAGACAAAACTAGGAAGCCTAGTCAACAAGTTAAATGACAGTCATCACTCATGAATATTGTGGCAGATTAGAACAACGGGACAAAATGAATAAGAAGAAATAACAACAGAAAATGTAAAATCCCACATTGACAGTGAAAAACAGGCAAGCAGAGAATGAAAACTGGGTTAACTCAGACTTCAACTAAAAGGATTTGTATTTTTTTATTAGGACCAATAGAAATAACCAATTTTGTGCTGGAAAAGGACAATGCTGTCCAACCCATCTCAGGGTCACATGACAGATATGTGGAGAGAAAAGCCAAGGGGGTCGTGGTCCTCAACACTGGTCAGTGAATCACTGGCAAAATAATTAAACAGAGACACAGGTAAAAGCACTACGAAAAGTACCCAGCACAGTCAGAGCATTAGACAACCATTTCAGGCATCAACTTGAAATTATCACATTTTTACATTTCACATCCTTGTGTTGTGAATACTTTACCATGGAAAGGAAAAGTTCATGCTTGTCTTTAAATACTTGAAGGAGTGTCAGGGGAAATAGGTATTGATGGCTGTGTTGCTCCAAAAGGCAGAGCTGGGCCTCACGCACGGAAGTTAGAGCGATACACTGTAACACAAGGCAAGGAAGGATACACTCTCTTTCCACGGGAACTTACGCAGGAATGACTGTTGTGAGGGTACGGTGAGCCCCATGCACCTGGAAGGATTTGACACCTGGCTGCAGGACCACCTGGGAGAGAAATTGTAGGAGAAATTGTACAACTTTTAAAGCTTCTTCTAAAAAGAGCATCAATGATTCTTTGATTCAGCATCCTCTTATGTATTTTAGTAAATTTGTACTTCCATAGAGTTTACTTCAGAGGATTTGAGAGTTAGGTATCATTAGATACTTTCAACTCCATTAGAGAGCGGGACGGCATGTAGGGCTTTAAGGGGCTGTCTGTAAAAGCTGATCCAAGCAGACAAGAGGGTCAGACCAGGAGCCTTGATGGAGAAAGTCGAAAAGAGTGACACCGGGTCTCCTGGGGGTATATAAAGGCTTAGAAGTGCCAATTTATAAATGTTTGGTCCATATAATCCTTTTACAGTCATGTTTATTGAGTCTTGCCAAGTCCAATTGAGTCGTATTATGTCTGAAAACATATTTCTTCTGCTCCCCTCTACCACTAGGGCAGCGAGTCCAGTGCTATTTTCTTTGAGAAAACAAACAGAATCCCATCACTCTTTTATATCTGATGTTCCCAACATTGCTTTAGAACTGTTTTATGGTAGCTGATGAATGCTTACCAAGCCGTTTAGTGTTTAGTGTTCTAGGTTTTTAATCATCTTTTATTTGTTTATGGATTCATCTACTTAGCAGATTGCTTATATTAAAAGATGTCTTTAATGGACTTTTATGTATGATGGCGTCTCCTACTTCTAGTCAATTGATTTACACCAGTCTTATTGAAATCTTCAAAGTTAGTTCAATAAAACTAGTGGACTTGCAAAACTATCTCTGGTTCTTTCATAGCAGCTCAGTGTGGATGGATATCCCTCTGGACATACATGCTAATCTTCTACTAACCTGTGGGCAGAGGGGTCCCCTCTGATCTGAAGGGTGTGATTGAACTCTGGAGACTTTTCCCGGGTAATGTCTTAGTGTGACAGGCTGCTGGAAAGTTTTATATCGTGTGGGGAAAAGTGGTTTTCACAATGTGTCAGAACATTTCAGCAGAATGAACAGAGTTTCTGCACTCAGAAAACGCGTTTCGGATTTCGAATCCTTGGAGGGGGTTACTCTTACAAAACTTGGAAGAGCAAGCATGGCCTCTAGCAAGTAATTGGACCAACTTGAGTTTGAATTTTCTTGATTAGAAAGTGGAGTAAATCATTGCCTCATAGAATGATTATAAGAATTAAACGTGAGGGACCCGCCCGGTGGCGCAAGCGGTTAAGTGCGTGCGCTCCGCTGTGGCAACCTGGGATTCGCCGGTGTGGATCCTGGGCGCGCACCGACGCGCCACTTGGCAAGCCATGCTGTGGTGGTGTCCCATATAAAGTGGAGAAAGATGGGCACGGATGTTAGCCCAGGGCCAGTCTTCCTCAGCAAAAAAAGAGGAGGATTGGCAGATGTTAGCACAGGGCTGATCTCCTCACAAAAAAAAGAACAAAAAAGAATTAAATGTGAAACACTATATAAAAATTATCTAGAAAACCTAGGATGGTGTAAAGCATTGGAAATCAAGAGAGCCATCAATTTGAAGTTATAAGATACTTACACTTCACCTATTTGTATTAGAAGTTCTTTATTCATTGTTGAGTTGTTTTGAGAGGGAATATCCATTATAAAATCTGAACATTTTAAAATAAAATTGAATGAAATCTTTTAAGCAAACAAGTATGCCATTTAATAAAACAAGAAGATTAAAAGTGGCTACCCTCTAATATCTCAGGAAACCATTATAACTGATAAAGCAAAGTATGGGATAGGAGGCAAGATTTTAACATTGTGTGTTTTTTCACATTTTGAAAAATAAGCAGTACAGTCACAAACCACATAATGATGTTTCTGTCAATAACAGACCCAAAAGATTAGTACCACACAGCTTAGGTGTGTAGTAGACTATACCACCCAGGTTTGTGTAGGTACCCTCTATGACGTTCCCACAGTGACGAAATCTCCTAACCACACATTTCTCCAAACGGATCCCTATGATTAAATGATGCATGACTGTATATGAAATAGACATTAAATTATAAAGACATTAATTGGAGAACATATTAATATACAATGACACCATCTTTACTCTAGCAAAAGTGGAAACTGGATGGTCACTTTCGTGTAAGAAGATCATAATATTCACTGGAAATTGTATGTCTAGTCGCAAGGAAATTATGTACTTTCTGTTTATGAGAGGCTGAACGTTTGAATTCTCTGAAAGACGTCTCTAACCAAATACCCCAGAGAATATGGGGCTTCACATGTTGAAAACAACTCAGCACAGTCCCCGTGGTCCAGTAGCTCTTTCTTCCAGGGATAGAAGGCAGGACCATGAGAAATTGACCAGCAGGTGGTGAGAGAAAGGGAGGTGTCGATAAACTCGATAATGGCTCTCAAGTTTCTGGCCAAACAGCGCCATAAAAGGTGCTGCCATTTAACAAGATGGGAAAGAAAGGAGCCTGGATGGATAAACCAAAAGTTTAGTTTTGACTATATTAACAAAGGTATTATTGAGACACTCAAGTGCGTTTGTCGAGCAGGCAGCCTGGAGCCTGGAAGTTGAACTGAACATGAGATATGAACTTGGGATTTGCAGACTATCCGTGGTACTTAAAGCCTGGGGAATGGAGGACATCCATGCATGGAAAGAGAAGGAGAGGACACCGGGCAGCTCTCACATCTCAAGGTCAGGAAAGTCCTTTCTATGGGAAAGGAGACTGGGAAGTGCTTAGGGAAGGAGGAAGAGAGACCTGGCTGAGGGGTCTGTTGAAAATCAAGGGGAAAAGGCGTTTCAAAGACAGCATGGCGCAGTGTGTGGAACAATGTTGGGGGAAAGGTAAAATGAATTCTAAGTGTATCTACAGATGTTGGCAGCCTGGAACCCACTTAAGATGGAAAGAGCAGTGTTGGTGACGTGTGGAAGTGGAAACCATTGGGAGGTCGGGAAGAATGAATCAGGAATAAGGAAGTCTTGAATCTTTTCCTCCCAAGACGTAGCATCATCCTGGGCAACATCAGGGTTCATGTGAAAACCATTGGATCCACTCTGTAAATCTCCACTTTAGCTGTTTACTCCATGGACACTCGCCAAATCTGCCCATTCTCTGCACCTGGACTGTTTCCGTGACATTAAGGTCAGTTTTCATGGCCTGAACCCAGAACACCTATCCTTCCCGCAATCTCTCTTCTCTATTCATATCACCTCTAATCAATTTTATCAAAACAATAATACTTTTGCACAGCTCCACTTTTTCAAGCTCTCGTCCCTCCCTGGCTTCATTTCACTAAGTGAACAACCTATGCGAATGGTTTCTCACTGCTCCTCAGGATGCTCCAGATCTGTCCCTCCTCTGGAGCTGTCTCTGCCTGTCCCCTCTCGGCCACACAGCAGGACAGAAAAGACGCCCAGACTGCCCAGCGTGAGTCAGTGTCAAACCACACGGTCAGTTCAAGAAAAAGAATCTGGATGCGTTCTACTGCGGAAGGGGCCAGCTTCACAGGGATGCAGAAACAGGGAACAAACTCCACGTGGACCACAGGCCAGCAGGCGTATTGCTGAGAAGAAGCCAAGTGAGTGGACGGCAGAAAGCAACTAGCTTTCCTCACGGCAGTTCTGAGGGCTAGTGTTCTCAGTGCCTCATAAATGTGTATTTAGGGGTGTACTGCTCAAATTCTAGTTAATTTGAAGATTAATTTTTTTACACCCTACCTAATCTCACGTAGATTGTTGACATAAAAATTTTATATCCATATTAATAGTCAATTTTGCTAATGATTTTGATTTAAGACTGTTAGGGCAGGAAGAATTTAGACTACTCATAAGGTAAACTTGGAAAATTCATAAGCTGAAGGTAGGGTGGTCCAGGATCTACAATATATCACAGGATAATACTGGTTACCACCGTCCACATAGAACATAAACAAGAGATTATAACTGCAGGGAATTAAAAATTATGCAAATTCTTTGAAGAGTTTCTTGCTAAAAATGTGTAACATGGCTCCCTCCTCACAGAAGGGTGTAAAATCTATGCCTCAGCTCAACCATGGTCCTTCCATGTGGCTGCACAGGGATCACCGTGGCAGCTGCTCAAAGGTAAGAGAGGGCACAGCATCCCCCACGTGGGACAAGGAAGCCCAGCACAGATATGGAAGGCCCGCATCGGATATTTCTAAATTTTGCACCAAGAAAATAGATATGTTTCACATGCCACTTGTTTAAAAAGGAAAAGTAATCTGGACTTCTTTCCTAAGTGTATTGGAGGCACAGTATCTCCTTTGGCGTCTTGAGGAGTTTCAATTACAGAGCAGGGAACTCTGCCCCCAGGGGGACATGGTGTGTGCTGGAGAAGCTGCATCTGGGACTTCCTCTTCTCGCTCCTATTTTCTCTTTCTACCTGATTTACCCAAATGATATCATTGACAAAAAGCAAGATAGGTCTCGGTGGAAACAGATGTACTCAGATAAGAGATTATTATCTTTTAGATTATTTCTTTGTTTCTAAATCCTGAGTATCAGGCTAGTGCTGTGATATTCACTTGTGTCAAATGACTTTTTGTTACAAATTCACTTTTGAATGTTTGGCAAAGTAGGGCATTTACAATTAGATTAACTAACTCTGGAGATGATAAAGAATTGTAGGAGTGACAATAGAGATCAAATTTAAAGAGCCATTTATCCTGACAAGGGTCTGGAGAAAACTATACAGATGATTAGTTTTAGAATTACCTTAGTAATTCTAAAATCATACATATTTCTGAAAATCATACATAGATTCTTTTGAAGTAATTATTTTATTTGTGTATAAGGCAGCAATTGAATATCTGAGGGGAGTTGTGATTTTGGTACAGGAGTGGTTCTTTGTAGATGATGGTGGTGTAGAGTTTGCTGGTCAACCTGTGCACCAGTGAGAACAATTTACACTTTAGAGTCCTTAGTTGTATGGCATTTCTCTCCCATTAGTGAAAATGCAAAGGTTGATGCCCAACAGCCCCATAAAGTGAGAACAGAGCCATCACGTGGCCAGAGCCTGGAGTCCCCAACACTCCGGTCTGGGGCTGAAGAGCTGCAGCCAGTAGCTCCTGTGTGACCCCAGTTCACATGTGCCTGCTCCTCCAGGTGTGCGGTGGTGTCGACCGTGCGGGGTTGTGCCCTGCTCCATGGGGTGCTGTCTAACCATCACCACACACGGCTGACAGTCTGCAGATTAAGAGCGGGAGTCAGTGAGGTGCACGGGGCTGGATGCCCGACTCTCCCATCAGGATCACAGGACTGGATGTGAGGGGAACGGTGCAGTCCTCCTTCTCTTGGAAGGAGCCCCAACAGGGAGCTCCAGCAGACCCGCCGGAGACACCCAGACTGCAGCATCTGAGAAGGAACCCAGACACACCTCGGGATCTGGGCCAGCTTCCTCTGCTGGCCTGAGCAGGATAAAAGCCAAGGACAGAAGATTTGAGAATTGAATACTTAGGGGACTCTAATTTACCCAAAGAGAAGAATTTATTTTAAATTTTAATTCCTTTTTGGGAATTTGAAAACAGAAGAAAATGTCATGACTTGAATTTTGAGTATCTTAGACTCACGTTGACTCGCAGAACATAAATGGAGGGAGAAGCCGAATGTCAGCTCTGACCCAGGTCACACAGGCCGGTTCTCCAGCTCTGGCCGCGTGGAGGTGTTGCCTGATCCAGTAATTCCGTGACACTCCAATTTCCCCTCTGTTGTTCATTGTCTATTTCCCCTAGAATCCCACCCAAAGGTGTCAGTGCTTTGGGGCGGGGCTCAGGTAATCCTAGCCAAATCCCATTGCATTTCATGACACTAAAACTCTACACTTTCGAGACATCAACCGAACACTGCTCTGTCTGAGAATCAAACAAATGATCTCTCACTCTGCTGTATCAAACTGGTCAAAAACTCACAGCTCTGGTCTGAATATCCTTTGATGTGATTTCTAGGTTCTCATCAAAGCCAGGGAGGACCACGAAGGAAGTGAAGACAATGCTCATTTCATTCCTCTGCCATCCACTGAACGACAAATGCCTTTTAACCTGATTCTATGCAGGAACCGTGCGGTCTGAAATTGAATTGATTCAACTTGTGCGTGATCTAGAATCAGACAGATTGAGAAACTTAATATAAAGATGAAAATGCAGAGGGATCGAGTCTGGATGCAGCTCCCTGTCTGCACCCTGCCTGCACATTGGGAATTGTCCTTGACGTCAAGTCACTGGAAGAAAAGTCAGGCACTTGGGGGTGGACACGGTCTCTTCCCTCAGTGCGGCCTGAGACGTATGTGATGTACAAGGAGGCCCACCACGCAGTAGTAAAGGGGCTTGGGTTTGTGGAGTCCCATCATTACGGAGCTGGGTTAATTGGTGCAAATCACCTGGCAGCTCTGAGTCTTGCCTTTCTTGTCTTTTAAAGGTGATGGCTGTTTCCGTCTACTTCACAGAGTCGTGAAGCCCAAACAAAGTAAAGCACAGCCGCCTGGTGTTGAACTCCCCCAGCTCTCCACAGATCAGCACCAACCAGCACGACGTCAGGAGGCGAGGCTTGTTCTAGGCGCTCTACAGAGCAGAGCGTGAATGGGGGGCACTGGGCAGGGAGAGGCGCAGGAAAGGATTCTAATGACGAAGTCTCCCCCACAAACCCCTCTGACCTCAGCAGAGCACACAGCTGTCGACTTCATGGCAGTCACGAGACTGCACGAGATTATCTCCTCAGCACACGATCACTAAATCATGGTTCTTAGAAATTGTTGGAAAATATGGGGAAATAGTGAATGGTGACTTCTGTTGTACAGATTTTGGTTGCATCATTTACTCAAATTCTGCTTGCAAGACTTAAAGAGATGTTTCCCTCCTTATTCTAAAATGATGAGAATTGTTTTCTAAATAAGCAGAAAAAACTTAATTTTCATACTTAGAAACATCCTATATTTATTAATGTTCTTTAGGTCATTTTAAAGGATAATACTATGTCTTCATTAGGCTACTGGCATAAGAGATTGATCCAAAGCATCTTTATTTATTTTATTTATCAGCAGATGCAAAAGCGCTTCCACATGCTGATTCCTCGGCACTGTCGCCAGGGCCTCTGGAAGTGCAGGGAGAGCCTGAGCATGTTTATTCCTAAAGTTTCCCACTTAGCAGAGGCTCTGTCTCCAACACCACCACCACCTAGAGAAGGTGCTGGTGGAGGGAGTAGACTTCTTTCACTTACTTATTCTCTCGTGCAGGCATTATACATCCCTCCATTTATGCCCCATCCATGTGCCACATGGTACTAATTGAGAAATAAATTCCCGCTGACCCTGCGCTCATAGCTCCCAGACTCTTAGGGACAGAAACACAGACAGCAGGCAGCACAGATCGAGGATAGATGGACAGTACTCAGCAAAGTGGTGCTTGAAGTGAATCCTTTCATTAAAACAAGAAAGAGAGAGATGACGAGCATCATTCCTGCGTATTCAGAGCACCCCTGAGAACTCAACTAGTACTAGAACCAACTAGTACTAGAGAGTCACATTGGAATTAGACCTGACACTTGCCAGTCAACACTGCCCGGTGACTCAGTCTTACCTCCTTTCAGAGGCTCCACTCTGTTACACATCTCCAGGACTTCTCACGGATGGCAAGGGGTCACAATCCCTCTAATCAGCAAGGACAGTGCCTGGTCCTCAGCCATCCACGCCTGGAGACGCAGGCTGGCTGATCCAAGAAGCTCCCATCCCAGTCGCTCTTTGCCTGGGCAACCCCACTCTCAGTGCCCTCTGCAGATTTCAACACATCCAGTGGTTGGTCCTTGTACTGACCCATAGCCCGCCCAGCCCCGTCCACCAATGCTCTCCCGTGCTCCCTATTCCCAAAGCTTCCATGGAAATCGCTATGGCTTCTACGTGACACTCCCTTTGTCAACACACCCCCCCCAGATTGCACAAGCACCTTCCACTGCTGACAGCCCAGGTTACAGCCCTCTCACTGGAATGGGTGTCCTTAAATTCAGTTTATCTCTTATCACAACTAACACTTTAAACATTAGTAGATTAGATTCTATCAGCCAGGCACTAAAATTCAATTGATATAGGTTGTTTAATGTGCAATTTCAAAATATGTATGGCACGCAAAAGAACAATCAATGGGGCATGAGACACAGCCAATATTCCAGTATGTGAATCAGATCTGTTGCAAAATATGCTATGGGTACTACTGAAAAGATTCCCTAAAAGAATGTTTCCTCTTTTTAGAATAACTAAATAATGTATGCTGCTTCATGGACTTGCTGACATCTTTATCATATGCCAGATTTAGGAAGGAGACCACAGCTGAGGACAGAAAGTGTTCATGAACAAGACATGCATGCAGTTACATTAACTAAACATTGGGACCTTCAAAAGTCAGTTTCTTAGAATATGGCACATTCTACACTTCAGATTTGGAGTCCCTCTTGGGAAAATTCAATTTAAATTTTTGATGGGATGTTTGAAGAGTTTTCTTATAAACTTTTCATGTACTTTAATTCACATTACGTATCTACATTAGTGTTAATTAGCATAAGCTAACTTTATTCACTTTTATAATTTTATATTAACAGGATTCACTGTATGTTTTATGTATATTAGTAGGATATTTTATTGTATTTAGGATATTTATTATCGGATATTTAGTCGACATGGTCTACGGTTGGAGGTCTGCAAACTACAACTTGCTGGGCAAATCCGGCCCTTGGCCTGTTTTTGTATGACCTTCAAGCTAAGCATGTTTTGTATTAGTTATCTTTTGCTGCACAGAGGCTTAACACAATACACATTATTGTCACACAGCTTCCGCGGGGCAGGAGTCCAGGCTTAGCGAGCTCAGGGTCTTGCATGGCTTCCACCAGGGTTGGCTGGGCTGCATTCTCATCTGCAGGCTCAGCAGGAGTGGGGGGTCCACCTCCAAGTGCTGGGGCATTGGCAGGATCCATCCCCCACTGCTCTAGAAGGAAGGGCCTGGAAGAGTGAGGGGACATCGTGATTAGCGAGTACTAGGGCCTTGATGTGAGAATGGGTGGTGGTACCTGGCACAGACGGATCCATCACACACAGCACTTTCAGTCTCTGTGATGTAAACCACGCCTCTGTGCTTCAGAGAAGAGCATGTGCTGCCAGCCGAGTGTCTACACAAAGGAACCTCGATTTTGTAGAGCAAAAAGTGATGTGCTTTTATTGATATAAAAGAAAATGTTGCTTCCTTTCACAGGCCCCTACTTTTATCAAATAATTGGACTTTCAGGAAAATATCTCTGAGAACTGATTCTGACTCTTTCCCTGACCCCGAGTGAAGAGGGAACACCCAGAGAAAATGAGCCGCAGACTGAGTTGAGCTTCCCCACTCACACTCCGGGCCCAATGGGCTGGAGCCCAGGACGAGGGCCCCTGACCTCAACTAGCGCCGGCTCCTCAAAATGACAGTAGGGCCCTGGGGCCTTCCCGGCCACAGACCAGGGGCAGGGCTCTGACGGGCCCCTGGTGTGCTTGCTGGCTCCAAGAGGAGAGAGGACAGTAGCTGCGTTTCCTCCACACCTGGTCTGCGGTGCATCACTACTCCTCACTGCTCCGTCCCCCCCGCCACCGTTTCCCTGTCCAAACCGGTGTTTTCCTCGTGCTGAACTAACTCCCTTTGCCGACACCCTGTGCAGTCTCGTGTCCAGATGGCCCAACAGGTCAGCCACACACCCACCCTTCGATAGCTGGTCTGAATTTCATGTGGCTGAGATTTTACTTCCTTCCGGAAACTTCCCCTGAGCCCCCAAAGCCTGGGTGAGATGCTTCCTGTGGCCCCTGCAGCTCCTCTGCTTTCCTGTAAGCTGCACGGTTGTGTAATGTGTCCTTATTCTCCCTCTCCCTCTCTGGGCTGAAAACAGCAAAACAGGCAAGAATTAGGTCTTTGTTGTTTATTGCTGTGTCTGCAACTCACAGCACGGCGTCAGGCACAAAGAAAGTGAATACGTGCATGTGCACATGTGTGTGTGCATGTGTGAAAGTGTGTGTGCACATGCATGTGTGTGTCTGTGTGTGTCTGCATGTGTGTGAAAGTGTGTGTGCATGTGCACAAGTGTATGTATGTGCCCATGTCGGGTGTGAGTGTGTGTGTGTGTGCACATGCACGTGTGTGCATGCATGTGTGTGCATGTGCACGTGTGTGTGCCCAAGTGGGGTGTGAGTGCATGTGTGTACATGCACATGTGTATGCGTGTGTGTGCATGTGCACAAGTGTGTGTGTGTGTGCCCATGTGGAGTGTGAGTGCGTGTGCACTTGCAAGTGTTCTCTGAACCAACCACATGTTATGTGATTGAACAAGGGGACCACAAAGAGCCGCCCTCTGTTTTGTCTGCAGTCCCACCCAGATCTGCCCTTGAGTCCGGAGCCCCAGCCTGGGCTCCACCCAGAGGAAGAGTCTTCTGACTGCACCCTGCGCCTGCAGGGCAGCACCTGCCCGGAGGGAGGCCTTTTTCTATCTCACGTTTCCAATAAGCTAGTCACAACCTTAGTGAAGAGCCACCTTCAGAGACTCTGGACAAAAGCTTCCCTACGCTCCCACCTCAAAAACTCCCTCGTTCCCTCTGCCCATTTGCCAATGACTACACCTCAGTAACCACCCTCAACAGTGCAGTGGCTTTAGTTCTGCAGCAAGACTGGAGACATAAACACCAGTGACAATAAGCGAAGGAGATGAGCAGCAGAAGCTTTCTTGAAAATAGCAAAGTGCTAGGGCTCAAGAATCACCAAAGCCCAGAATTAGAGCTGACTTCGTAAAGGGCAAAATATGAAAACAGATAAGAGCTAGCAGAAAAATGTCGCATATTAAATGATCTCCCTCCAGGACTTGAACTGATGGTCCTTAGGGTAGATCTCCCTAGAGCCACGAGGACAGGACATTGTCAGGAAACCCTCCTATAAAAGGCCAGTCTTCGATTCTGGAGGTTTTCATGCCATTCTGGCTGGCATGTTGGCTACTTTGAAAATTCATCTGGCGGTGTAATGCTCAGAGGTCTTAGACCAGGAAGACCCACGAAATAAGGCAGCATCAGTCAAGAAACACTGATATACAGCCATGCAAATCTGAAGAGCAAATATATTCCAACTGCCATAGTGGCATTTTCTAGGGGGAAAACACTATAACAAGAAACAAATGAAAAAAATCCTTTTGTGATAAATAAACTGTGCTATTTTAGCTCAGTCACAAGCAACGTAGAAGTCACACCAGAAAGGACTTACTGAAAGTTCGCTCTGGTGCCTACATTCGATATTGTGTATAACCCCCTTGAGAGCTGTATTTTTAGTTCACAAGTTACCTAAGATGTGGTAGCAAATAAGCCACAGTTTTGTCAAGGATGAATTTATTCGATGTGACTTAAACAAGTCCATTTTAAAATGCAGCCATACCTCTAGAGACAGCTTTCCAAAAATAAGTAACTTTTTGACTTACCTGCAGTTGTATAAGTAAAGTCACCTTCTCCGAATTCTGGAATTCGCCTTATTCCTTCATCCACTCAGCAGACACCCCCGAGCACAAAGCATGCGCAGAGCACTTGATTTAGTAAGTTTACCGATAACAAAAATACTGACGTTCTTCACTCAGGTTTCATGTAGAACAGATGTACATGTATAAGTAAGTGTCAAACCAGATACAAACCGATAAATAAAGTCAGAGAAAGTGGGATCAGCTTAAAAGAGGGCAGATAAAAAACTCTCTTCCTGGATGAAATGCCCCAAACAAAGAATTCAAAGTGTGAGCAGCTCTTGGACATACATACTGTGGATGGACATTCCAACCAAATTGCACTGGAGACTATCGACGTCGAACAAGCAGATGGTCAAAGGCGTATGTGTAGGGTTTCTCTCCGTAGCACTCTTTAAAATCGCAAGGGGCTGGGAACATCTAACATGTTGGTGTTAGTCAGAGTTCTCCAGAGAAACAGAACCAATTAGATATCTGATACTTGTACACACACATGCTATATGAAGAGCTATATTATAAGGAACTGGCTCACGTGGTTACGCAGGCTGACAAGTCCCAAGATCTGCAGGGCGAGTCATCAAGTTGGAGACCCAGGATGAGCCAATGTTTCAGTTTGAGCCAGATGGCAGAAAAAAGCCCAACACTCTGTGTGACGGTAGTCAGGCAGACGGAATTCCCTCTTAGTTGGGAAAGCACCAGCATTTTGCTCTACTCAGGTCTTCAGCTAACTGGACGTGGCCCACCCACAGTGGGGAGGGCAATCTGCTCTACTTAGTTAACCACTGTAAATGTTAATCTCATCCAAAAACACTCTCACAGAAACACCCAGAATAATGTTTGACCAAATATCTGGGCACCCAACATCCCCATCAAGTCGACACATAAAATTAACCATCACAGCATTCAACAATATAAAATGAGTTAAATATCTTATGCTACACCTGAAAAAGGGAATTTTATGTAGCAATTAAAATGATGTAAACTTATAATTACACAGACAAATGTTTAAATATATTTTAGTTGGGAAAGCATAATAGAAAGTAGACTTCAATGTATAATAGCACACCTGTAATATAATAATATATATTATATTTAAGTATTATACTTACATACAAAGGAGGAAAAATACTTGAGAGGATTTATACCAATGATTACAGCTATGTAATGGAATTTTGGATAACATTTTTCTGTATTTTTGAATATCTGAATTTGCTAATATTTCTTCAAATATCTTAGACTAATTATTTTAAAAAATAGGAAGTGAGTTTATCATTGTCAATAAAAGCAAGCTTTTTGTAAAGACTAAAATAAGTTATAAATGAATTCAAATGTGCTCTCCCAAAAATGTCTGAATAACAAACTAAAATATGAAGACCTTCTCCAGCCATGACTAACTCTGATTAGGTAGAGATGAGCCAACACCCTCTACAGACATTGAGGGACATGAAGCTTTCAGAAAAATACCCATGGCATCAAGATTTGATGAAAATAGAGGACAGATAATGTTTCAATGAGGGCTTGGAATACTGAATTGCTAGAGACATCTAAGGAAAGTTGGAAATAATGAAGAGACCAAGATCTTGGTCCAGACAACAGGAGAATTAATTGCATCCTGGAGGAAGCTTTTTACCAAACCATCTTCATCATCGATTTTCTAGGCTTAGCTCTGTATGCAACCCTCGTAACTATTCCTGTGTTAAGGGCTTATTTTTGTGGAAACGTATTCCAGACACCTACTGAACATCCAAATGTTTTGAGAAGATATCCTAGTGTGAGTTTGCAAGGGCATAGAGTCTTCTCCAAAGCATTAAAACACTGCAAATAATATATTGCACATTTCTATGGTGCTGATCTCCCCTCCATCTGGTAAAGATAAATCATCCTAACAAAATAGCACTGTGGCTACAGCATAAGCTCTCTAAGGGCAGCGATACAAATCAAATCAATCCTGCTTCCATTGAATCTATACCACCTAAAACAGTTCCCAGAACACAGAAAATATGTGATGAATTAGTACAATTTTTTTTTTTAGTATTGCCATTTAAGTTCTGGATGTTTTAAACATTTTATTTACTTTTATTTCAACTATCACAGTTAAGATGTAACAACTTGCCTTATAAGAGTATGAAAGAGAAAGAAATCCTATCCGTTTACTTATTTAACAAACATTCACTGTGATTTTTTTTTCTTTGCTAGGTATGAGCTAATTAATGAGCCTATAAAGATGAATTCCTGGGTTAAAAGATCCAAAGGCTTAGTTTCCTGAGGAAATCTACACATAAATGAACAATCAAAGCACAGCCAAAATATGGTACTCGGTTCTCAGAAATTGTACACATGCTGGTTTTCTGCATGTGTCCCAGGGACCTGAAGAAGAATACGGAGACGACTTATGAAGTGCAGTCCCAGGCCAATGGTACTTCTGGAGCGCCTTGATCTCTGAAACACGTGCGTCTGCATGTAAGTGTCCCACTCCATCTTCCATGAGAAGTAGATTAACCCCCTCGACCACCACTTCCAGCGTAGCTGTCTCTCCAACCTCATTCCAGCCACCTGGTCCTAGTAAAGCATTAGACAAGAAGAAAGGAAATTGATGACACTATTTCAGATGGAACTTTAGAAGGTAATAAACAAGTTAAATTTATAATTCAGTGTTTGCTGGTAAATTGCCCAGATCTCTCATCCCTGAGGGCTTGTGTTCTTAACATACCATGTGCTTCCTATACACCTTTCTACCTACACCTGAAAGCTGTTGGAAATATATAGTGAGATAATATATATATGGAAGTGGTTTTGTGTGTGTGTGTGCATAAGTTCGACAGTTTCCAATAGTACAGATTTGATACTTGTATTTTTTTGTTGACATTTACACTACGTCAAAGTGAAAAATTCACATTGATTCCTCTATTTAAGTGTTGGTAATTTTCAAGTAAAGTGATATAAAGAACTTGTAGTAAAGTCATACCTAGTAATGAGATCAAATTTCTATCTCCCTGAGGTTCAGCTGATGGAGAATTGTTGACATTTCCATAAATCCAGACAAATTTCAGGTCAGTTGTCTAAAATTTGCTGAACTCCTTTTGGCTTTGGGAATATTCTCCTAATAATTTGACTCCTTGTTCTAGAACAGCAAAATAGAGACAAAACTCTCTCTTTGAAACTGTTTCCTTCCTTCCATGGAAAGGGAAAACTAAGAAACTGGTTGCAACAATGATACTCAAGGCTCAGGAATATTCTGTTGAAATAAAATATCTGGTGTTGGAATACAATAATAAAAACACAAAGACCTGGGCCTGCCCCGTGGCTTAGCGGTTAAGAGTGCGCATGCTCCGCTACTGGCAACCTGGGTTCGGATCCCGGGCACGCACCAACACACCGCTTCTCCTGCCGTGCTGAGGCCGCATCCCACATACAGCAACTAGAAGGATGTGCATCTATGACATACAACTATCTACTGGGGCTTTGGGGAAAAAAAAGGAGGAAGATTGGCAATAGATGTTAGCTCAGGTCTGATCTTCCTCACAAAAAAAATAAATAAATAACCACAAGGACCTGCTTGTTAAATGGAAAAGGTTAAAATGTTTGTGATGATCTAAATAAACATACACACAAGAACATCAGGCAAGCAAACAAAGGGTGAGAGCACTGTCCTCCCCTGTAGAATTGCTTGGCCCCAGCGAAGTGCTCTTAAAGACACTCGTGTGAAATCAGCACAGTCTGTAACTCGCCCCTCGGAGAACAAAGAAAGCACAACCAAACTCCCCACAAACCCCAATCACGAGCCTGTCTCTCCCCTCTGAACCCCTAATCCAAGGAATAATAACTAACCACCACAGGACTTGAGCTTCTTCTCTTGCTACTAAATAAAATAAACTAGACCAGCACTCGATAACCCTTTGAAAAATAAAATATATTCCCAAATTGGGAAGGTGAACTGTTATCAAAAAGCCTGAAAATTGATGTTAGTTCTGGGTGAATTCTACTCCACATTCAATCATTTGGAAAATTGTAACCACCGAGCTGGAAAATCCATCCCAGCAATTTGGAAAATCGTGCTCATTGTATGTTTTAATCAAGAAAGCTGTTCACGCTGCAGTGAAGACCAAGGTCCACAGCCCACTTACGCCATTTCAGGATTTCAAAGATTAACTTCTAGTCTGACGACTGACCAGCTTGCCTTTCAGTGGAACAGCTCAGTGATAGCTAACCTGGAACAGAACCATAACACCAGGGTGAAGAACACAAGAACGGGTTGACACCCTGCACTCAGAGGACAACATGGAGGGGCATGTCCTTCTGCAAGATGCTTCACTAGACTGGTCTACGTGACAGGAAAAGAAACGGGTTCACCCTCATCAGCAAGGTCGGGATGCTGGCAGTCCAGTGATGTCCTCCCACTCCAGGGCAAAGCACTGGTTGTTCTAGAGGATGAAGTAGTAAGTCAAGACAATTTTTGGAAAGTCAAAGGACTCTTGGTCCTTAAATCTGGCTTTTGCCCATCCAGAGCATCATGTCACATCGCCAGGATCAGTGAGAACTTTCCAGGATGAGAGGGCTGGACTCTCCCCTCTCTTCCCGCCTCCGAGCCTGCGAGATGGAACCAGCAAGGCCAAGCAAACGTGGACGCAGATACAGGCTCAGCTCTACCAAGAACAGCCACATTTTTTCCTCCCCAAGATAAAACGGCCAAAAAAAAGAAAAGAATTAAACTTCCTTCCTATGATCACGCTTTGCCCAGCAAAAGAACATCCATTTCTGCCAGACTGATTTGCAAAGAATTTCTGTATGAATAAATCAGTGATTTTATCATAAAATGCAGGGAGAGAAAAGGCACAACAATTTTGGGAATTAAAAATAACAAATCCATCAGATTCTTTCGAGTGAGGCTCTGCTGCACCTTATTAAACTGTTTAAAAATGTAATATTGGACATTTACCTTATCAAAATATTTTCATGAAGTCTAAGCTTTAATAAATATGTATATATTATGTTTGTAAATGGATCAACAGCCACAGTGAGGTGTGTTAATGCTCGCTAACACGTACACTCGCCACGTGTTACACTCATTGATGGCTAAGTGCTTTGCAGGCATTATTTCGTGTAAATATTGGAAAATCTCTATGAAGTTGATTTTACTCCATTTTCCAGGTGATAAAACTAAAGGAGAGAGACGTTAAATGCATGGATTATGAGCACACAGCCGATAGTAGATCTCGGATGCAAACTCTTGCCTGTCCGTCTCCATACCAGATGTTTTTTCCTAGATATAAAATCTAAAATATTGGTAAGAATACAGTTTGCAGGGGAACTACAGGCAAGATCGCATCAGCAGCTGGGTCTGTCTGCACTGGTCTGGCTTCTGCAGCTCTCCCTGTGTGGCCATGAATGGGCCTGCGGCCCCTCTGTGACGTGGTGTTCACACACAAATGATGGATTTGAATGTGATCTAAGCAGAGATCTTCCTGTGCAGTCACTGTGCCTATCACTCAGCTTCCTGAATGTGGCCCTTTTTGAAAAAAAGTGGCATCTTCAAGTTTCAATATCCTAGAGAGCCTTCTGTGTGACATGGGAAGACAGATACCCCTCTCTCATCGCCTATCTCCAGGTTCAGTTCACAGATAAAGTAAGAAGACAAAACAATCTCTACGACATTTTCCTACATATTTAAACAATTGTTATTTAAAATTGTACACTCTCCAAAACTTAGGTTATCTACCCCATTATTTAGGCTTTAATAAAAATGGAAACTCCCTCTCTATTGGTACTAGGACACCAAAATTTGAGGACCAAAATGTGACCATTCTGAGGTCACAAGAAAATTACTTCAGAATGTGGGAATTCTTAAAAGAGCAGTCAAGTGGTATCCGAGTTCCAGGCGGGAGGAGGGAGACGCCAGTGGGTCTGGGCAGACCCGGAGGGCAGGGAATTCACTATCGTGTGTTCGGGAAGGCCTGCGCCTCGTGCACACGTGGTGACGGCCACTCTCCTCTGACTCGGGACGAGGCGGCGTGCTCCAGGCCCTGCGCACACAGGGCTGCTGACCCCACCCCCTGGACTCCGCCTGGACAGGGCTTCTGACCCGGGCCCGTGCGGCCCCCGCTCTGGACGGGACAGAAGTTAGTTGCCTGGAAGCGCGTGTGGGACCCAGGGCGATGCCCCTCGGGGTTGGGGGGCGCCCCTGGGCGGTGCCCTTGGTGGCGGGGTCCCGTGGGGACGGAGTCCCACTTCCCCACCCGGGAGGCCCCTTCACTGCGGCCAGCATTGACTCGTCCGCCCCTCCGCTCTCCCCGCCCCCCAGCAAGGGTTTCCTTGCCTCACCTCCCAGTGGACTCCTTGCACCCCGATTCTTATCTCGGGGTCCCTTCCGACAGGGCACAGGCCGAGTGTCACCTCTCCTGGGGAGTCACACAAAACTCCAGACTCTCCTGCCGTGATGTGGGGCTTTCTCTTCTCAGCTGTGGTTTTCCGGGGGAGCTGGCGTCCCCTGCCCCGGACGGGCCGGCAGCGCACCCCGCTTTCTCGTCCTTAGTGACCCGTCCGCGGCGCGTCCTCACCTCACTCACGTGTTCACCGCACGCAGGGTTTGCGGTCAGGGTTAAAGGGGCACTCACGGTGTTCAGCTGATTATTGAGAAAATGTTAGGTTTCAAAATGGGATTTCTTATATACACTGCTCACTTCATGAGCTTTTATAAAATACTAATAGAATATTTTTTTATAGTGAATGCACTTCCCGCTAATACTTAAACCCCGTAAACTTAGAATGTTTAGACTCCAGGCCCACCACCAAATAAAAGTACATTTCAGGGAATTAAATAATTTCAAATTAAATGAGAGAAAGATTAATAAAATGTCTCTTCACCATTACAGCCTAAATTATATGTTAATCTCTCTGCCTGACACATTGTATAATTTAAGACAATTAAGTTGTCCTGTTTAAATTTTTGGATATCCTTTAAGATACAGGATTGATTAAAAACGTAATATTTGTGAGCTATATCCATCAAAATTAATAATTCTCAGGACTCTTAAACTTGCTCCCTTGAAGTACTTAATTCAAGTGAATCCCATCACCAGATGAGCACTGTGTCTAATTACAGCGTCTGTTCTAACATTTCCAGCTGATGTTTACGGAATAGTTAGCACGAGCCCAGCGTGGATTAGGCACTTTTCATATTACCTCATTTAATCCTCAGAACAGCCTGAGGAGGTAGAGAAAATGTTCCTCGTTTTACTGAGGACCCTGAGGGTGACTCCCCTCCGGCCCCTCAAAGGCTGTCAGCTGGGCATCCCCTGGCTGAGCCCTGATCCTGGCTCCTACACAGCCGTCTTCGCTGGACCTCGGGTGTCTCATCCGTCCTTGGGAGACTCAGGTCGTGAACCAACAGACGGTGACAATGAGCGCTCTCTGAGAGGCGGCTAAGCAGTCGTGACCAGCAGATAGCAGAAGTGGAAGAGGGGAGTAATGTGATGTTGAAAGTGGAAAGAACGTTTCCACACAGACAGGCGGTCCAGCTGCTGGTTGAGAGTCCCAGCGTCCTGGAGGAGACAGCCTCCTCTGATCTGTCCCTCTCCGCCTTGCTCCGTCTTCATCGGTGAGATGTAAAGCGTTTAGGACACACACACAGGCACCCACAACACACACACTCACACACATGCACACACAAGTACAGGACAGGATGTCTCTCAGGAGCCCTGGAAGGTTGGTGCCCTGTTCCTGGAGGGTGAAGGGAGATGGCCGAGGAGGAGGGTCCGTGGGGAGGTTGTGGCCCCTGCAGGTTGAAGCGGCACATTCTGTGCTCTGCTCCAACCCCAGAGGCCCCCAGGTCCAGAGTAAAGCCTGCAAAGCCGCCCTGATGGACGTGGGATGAATGGCTGGCTACAGAAACCCCTGCGGTGGCTCTTCCACCGGGGAGTGTCAGGGGAGGCAGGCACCGAGTCTGGGAACTCACTTCAGGGCAGCAGAAAGCAGGAGGGAGCAAGCTCTGGGCATACAGACTTCACCGGTGCTTCGGTCCACGTGACACCAGGGTCGCAGTGATTCGAGGCACCTTGGGTTGACCGTGTTGCTGTCACAGTGGTTGTTGACTCCTTTCCGGTGCATTATTCCCCTGGTTAGCCCCACATCCACACCACATCCCTCATCTCCAAGAGAAAATGGTCAATCACTTGCTACTAAGTTAACGTCTGCAGTAGGGTGGGTTTTTGGTAAATATCTTTATCTGATTAAAGTAGGACCTTTCTGCTCCTAGTTTGCTAAGAATTTTTATCGTGAATGAATATTTATTATATCTAAAGTTTTTTCTTTATCTAATGAAGTAATCATTTGATCATTTCTCCTTTAATTTGTTAATGTGGCAAATTTTATTGATTACTTGTTTAACATTTAAACCAACTTTTCATTCCTAAAATAAACCCGTAATATGCTATCTTTGATATATGTTGGTAGATGTGGTTTGCTAATATTTTTACTAGCTTTATAGAAATAATTCACTTGCCATAAAATTTACCCATTTAAAGTATACAGTGTAGTGGGTTTTTTTGTATATCCGCAGAAATTGTAGAACTAGAACCACAGTCTAACTTTACAATTCCATCACCTAAAAGAAAACTCTGCACACATTAAACACTAACTCCTAATTCCTCCTCCTCCAGCCCCTGCAAACATTGGTCTATTTTCCATTTCTACAGATTTGAATATTCTAGGCATTTCACATAAATGAAATCATACAATATTTGTCCTTTGTGACTGGTTTACTATAATGTTTTCAGGGTGCATCCACACTGTAGCATAAACCAGTACTTCATCCCTTTTATGGCTGAATAACATTCCATTGTATGGATAGTAACATTATTTCATTCATCTGTTGATGGACACTGGGCTGTTCCCAGCTTTTGGC
This sequence comes from Rhinoceros unicornis, assembly GCA_028646465.1. Lineage (NCBI taxonomy): Eukaryota > Metazoa > Chordata > Mammalia > Perissodactyla > Rhinocerotidae > Rhinoceros > Rhinoceros unicornis. Next base: position 64,686,732 of record CM053531.1, on the reverse strand, counting down.
TGTTGTGAATAGCGCAGCTCTGAACCTACGTGTACAGATTTCTGTGTAGACACCTGAGTAGCTCTCTCACACGGCAGCGCTGTGACGGGGGCAGCACTTGTCACCAGCTGTCCCCACTGGACCTCCCTCTGTAGCAGGCGTGGGGATGGGGACTGCGTGCTGCTGCCTGGTGTCATCCGATCGACATAGGCCTTTGGCAACACAGATCTAAGGAACGTGCCATCTGCCAATCTTCTTCGGAAACTAGCCTGGGGAGCCCCTCCACCCCAGAAGGCTGGCAAGATGGGAGCTGACACTTCGTCCTGAAGGCAGGGCTTCGCAGAGCGGATGCAGCCTCAGGTCAAGTGTGTCTGCCTTCCACTGTTCTCACCCAAGGTCCAAAGATAGTGTTGGAGAAAGGCGTCTCCATCTGGTGTAGGCACCCCGGTCAGTCTCGAGAGACCCTGAAGGATGGTCTTTGCTACTTTTGCTAATTTTGACCAGCCGAGCAGACGTCCCTGGAGGAAGTTCCCGGAGCCCCTCAAACCAGCCTTGCAGAAGTCCTGCCAGATCAGCTGACGCTTCTGTCTGGATTTCTGGGTCTATGAATACAACTGAACGTGGTCATAATTTTCCTTCTCAGAATACCCTTGTCAGTTGTTGGTATCGTGTCTTCCCATAAAAAAATGAATTGAGGAGTTTTCCCTCTTTTTCTATTCTCTGGTTACCATTTTTGTAGGATTCAGTGGTGAATCTCCTTGATCTAGAATTTTCTTTGTGGGAAGGAATCATTTATAAGATTTAATTTATTTAGTGGTTTCAGAATACTCGTGCTTCCTAATTTATCTTGTCCCTGCTTGGTAAGTTGTATGTATTAGAAATTTTTCCATATCATCTAATTTTTTTATGTATTGACATAAAATTGTTCATAATATCTGCTCTTTTATTTTCATGTTTAGTAGTTTATTTTTAACTTCAGAATCATAAAAAGTAGGAATATGGAACTGAAATTATTAGAGCAGTGGAGGGCACAAAATTACAGCATACTAGAGCAGGTTCAGGGATATCACTGCTCCCCCACCGAGAAAGGAATGGTTTCATCTCTAAGACAAAACCTACAATTCAGATTCATGTGTTAGACTTGCCTTCTCTCTGGTTCCTAACTCATGTTCATTTACACTTTGACTCAGGCTGGATTTATATTTGGATAAAAGTCATGTTTTTCACTGTTCTGGAGGTCCCACCAAAATGTCCAGGTAGACTTGCCTGCCAGAGACAGACTCGTTGCCTGAGAAGCACACCTGGGGGGGCGGGACGGTGGAAGCTCCGGAGGGGGTCCCAGGCACCCAGAGAACTTCACCTGGGCTGGCGTTTCCCAAACTCTGGGTTTTTGTCTGTATTAGTCAGGGTCCTCCAGAGAAACAGAACCAATAGGATATGTGCATCCACATATATACATACGTATCTCTATGTATCCTATATTTCTCCTATATATATCGAGAGAGACAGAGAGAGGGAGAGACAGAGATTGATTGATTGGTTGATTTTGGTGAGGAAGATCAGCCCTGAGCTAACATCTGTTGCCAATCCTCCTCTTTTTGCTGAGGAAGATTGGCCCTGGCCTAATATCTGTGCCTATCCTCCTCTACTTTATATGTAGGATGCCTGCCACAGCACGACTTGCTTGCTAAGTGCTGCGTTAGTCTGTGCCTGGGATCCAAACCTGTGAATCCCGGCCCGCCCAAGCAGAGCACACAAACTTAACCACTATGCCACCGGGCCGGCCCCAGACAGAGAGAGATTTATTTTAAGGAATTGCTGGCTCAGCTGTCGGGGCTGGCACATCTGGAATCCGTAGGGCAGGCCAGCAGCCTGGAAACTCGGGCAGGGCTGGATACTTCTGTCTTCAGGCAGAATTTCTTCTTCTCCAGGAAACCTCAGGTTTTGCTCTCAAGTCCTCAACTGATTGGATGAGGCCCACCCACATTATGGAGGAAAATCTCCTCTGCTCAGAGTTGGCTGGTTGTAAACGCTGACCACATCTACAAAATGCCTTCCCAGCAGCACCGACCTGAGTGCTTGCTTGGACAACTGGGCACTTAGCCCAGCTGAGTGGATGCTAAGGCTGACTGTCACGGTCTCCATTCTGGTTCCTGGACGAGTGTGGTGCTGGGTTGAGTGTGGCTGGCGAGTTAACCTCCGTTGGTGGCAGCGATGAATGAGAACTGGGTTTATGGTGATGTCCATCTGATAGAGGTGACAGAGAGTCTGGTTAGTTCATCTTTTCATCTCGCTGTCTGTGCCAGAGTACGTGTCACCTCCACTAGGAAGGGTCCAGCCCCTGGAGGTGCACACCTGTTTGTCTTTGTGTTCCTGTGTTTGTTCCAGGTGGGACTTGAAAAACTGAAGCTCAACTTCTCTATGAGTCTGTGTATCGGTAATTGGAAAAAGCCTTACCTGTCACTGTGTGATATTAGATACATTCCTAGCTCCAGAGGGTATTAATAAATTAGATCATGAAGTCCCTTGAAATAAAGGAGCACTTTTCTGATTGGTTTATAGACTAAGTGTTTACATAAATTTAATATTCTTTAAATTCCAAGAAAATAAAAAAACTGAACTCCTAACACTTGAAATGTACTAGAATTTTAAGAAATAAGGAACAACCTTTTCAAAGAAATTGTTAATGCAAAAGTATTTTTTCGATAAGAAACAAAATTCGAAGATAAACCTTGGACAAATCAATCTGGTTTGATAATTTTGGTTTAAAAATCAGTATGCAATGTATTATAATTCTTCATTTAAGCTTTGATAAGGGCTGTGATTTCTCGTGACCAGTCTAGTTAGTTTAAATTTCCTAAATTTCTTATACTGATTTACTGTTTGGATAAACTAACAATACATCTATATCATCTTTAAGATTATAAAAATATGTATAATTATATATTTACTAATTACAGAGTAATTGTGACTCTGACATGCATTTTATGGCAACAGTAATTATGTGTTGAAGCGTGTGACCTTAAAAATCATTGTCAAGGGCCGGCCCTGTGGCTTAGCAGTTAAGTGCGAGCACTCCGCTGCTGGCGGCCCAGGTTCGGATCCCGGGCGCGCACCAACGCACCACTTCTCTGGCCATGCTGAGGCCGCGTCCCACATACAGCAACTAGAAGGATGTGCAACTATGACATACAACTATCTACTGAGGCTTTGGGGGAAAAATAAAATTATAAAAAAAAAAAAAATCATTGTCAAGATCATTAGTTAAATGAAGATCTTGGAATAATAGAGTTTAATTTGCTCTTGTTTTTATATGTTGTAAAGTGGCCATAGCTTTGGGTCATGTTAATGAATGTGTTCACGTTTCTATTTTAAGTAAGTATAAAAAATGTGTAGCACTAAAGAGTCAGAGTATGTGAGTCATAGCTTTGCTGGTCTGCAAAATGCTTTTCTAAGATGAGAATACTCCATTGCCCAGCTCTTGGTTCTCTCTGTGAAATGCATCTTATTTGGTTTAAAGTTTTCAGTTATGGGTGGTTCAGACTATGACGGGAGCAGTAGTGGTGGAGAAGTGACAGCATGTGAAGATGAAACGTCTTTTCATTAAGGAAAAAAGAGAGAACCGTTTTCCTTTAAAGCTGCTGGTGAATCCTGTGTAAGGAGGAGGAGAACTCATGAAAGGAAACTGCGTTTGCCTCGGGTTCTAATGCCTGCAAATAACAAGTCTCTAAAGAAGCTTTGAAATGTGTTAATATCTTGGCAAATTTGGCCCAATTTTGATAGATTTATTCATCATATTTTTTAAAAGGATCTTGGAATCCATTACAGCCAAAGACTATCTTAATGCAAAACTGGTTTTCTCTCCGTAAAAATGACAACCCAGCCTTGGAATATTCATTCTGTTTTTAGTAACAGGAAGTAGGTTCTTGCTCACCTTCTGTGTAATCCACCCGGATAGCAGAGGTTTTGCATCTTACCACAGTAACTTCCGGTTCTATGTGTTGGGTGTGTCATTTCTTTCATTATTTAAAAAGAAAAAAAGGATTTTCACTTCCGAGGGAACGAAGTTTCTTTAAAACGCCAATGCTTTCTTTTATGTTCTATTTAAAGTACAAATTCTCGCCTTGATTAACAGGCAACCAGACTGAAGTCCCTCACTCTTCTCCGGCACCTGTGATCACATCTTAATGAAGAGACAAAATCCTTCTGAGAAATTGTTTGATTCCCAGAATTACAACCTCAATCCCAAAAGATGAAGTCTTCAGAGTGACTTCTACACTTAGGTCGTCTTTGAGATTTCCCACAGGGCCACAGAAACGCCTCCAAGACGTGTTCTTTCACCTCATCAAGAGATGCGTGCTGACGAAAGTCATGCGTACCTGAAACGCTGCACATCCGTCAGTGTGGCCCCACACTCCTGTGACAGGGCGTGGGAGAGACGTCACCCCAAAGGAGGACACAGCCCCTCAGGTGGATTGGTCAGGAGGACACTGAAGGCAGGGAGGTCTCGGGGCTGCTCTGTGTGACAGAGGATGCTGGTGACCCCTAGTGCCCTCACTGTGAGTGGTAAGTGCTCACCCCAGGGGACAACCTGGGTCCAGTCCTACTGAAACAGCTACATGTCTAACCAGAAAATAGGAGGTGAACTCTCCTCTCTCCTGGGCTTGTGGTTTTCGTAATAAATTAATTACACGTCCCGTAGTCATCAACAACTGGCTTTGGGTTTGCTCCCACTCCTGCCAGAAAGCTAGAAATTAGGTCTGGGTTAAGAACGGCAGCCTCCTGAGCTGCACGGGAAAGCCTGGACCCAGTGCCCTTCACCATCAACGCTGCAGAAACAGACCCCCAGGCACAGGCTTCAGAGTCAGTCCTGACTGGACAGCTGATGGACATCCCAGAAAATGGGGTCCGCACTTCCTGAGCTGTTTTCAGCTTAGTAGCAAACAGCTTCATAAAAACAGACAGATGACCCAAGATCCAGCACAGTGAGGATCAATCATGTCCGACTGGTTATGGTCATTTGTTTTAGGGTAATGTCGATGTTGTCTTAGCCTCTGTTATCGGATGGGCATGTGGGTGTGCATGAAGCCCTTTCTCTTTCTCTCCCACTTCCCTCTACTGTTTGACTCAGGAGACCAAGCTTTTACAAACGGAAATAAAATATTCAGGAACAAATATTTTGACTGAATCATCTTACTTTTAACGGCAAAGTAATTACTTTCGTAGGTTCAAAAATAAGTCATTCTCCTTTTTTACCTGGATGTAATTACCCAAATCAGTTGTGCAAATCATGTACTAATGGAGTGTTATTTCTGAGAATAAACGTCATTTAACCAAGTTGGAAAAGCTACTCGTTAAAAACGAGGAGTTAGTTTACTGGGGGGACCAATGCCTTCAAAGCTGGCCTAGGAACTGATCTGGGGCAGATTCCATGATTCAGGGTCCCAGCCTCCAGAGCGTGAGGAATGTGTCTTCCAGGAAGATCAGGAACCCTACCCCGTTGAACAACCTCAAGGAGAGAGGAACTCACCCAAATTTCTAGGCACTGCAGGCAAAACTGGTAAGTTTTTCAATGATTTTCTCGAATTTCATTTCCTACCCTTAGAATAAAAGAGAAAGTAAAAACAATAAATTAGTCTCTAAAATTATAGAGGATGTGGAAAATATAATTTTAGATTCCTTACAAAATCTCCAGAAAGAAGTTAACTTTTTGGCCTTCAACACTACTTAATACTTTATTGTTGATAACATACATGTAGGCTTATATATGTTGATTCACATTGCTTCCTGGACGTAGGTAAATGAAACCAAAACATAAGGAGAGCAGATTTTGTGTGATCAAGCATGATCTTTGGAGGATGTCTATGATAACAAGAGGGACAGTTAAAGAGAAATATTCAAAACTTTACAATAAGTAGAAGGGATCATTGTCTGTCAGTTCGTGCTGAGTGTTGCCTGGCAGAGCCTCCCAAGGGGGCCCTGAATCTTAGGGGTGTGCACCTTTATTTGACTTTCTACATGATATTCTTCTAGGATATCCTAGAACACTATATGGATAGATATTACCGTGTAGGAAACTGCTGGTGATGCAAAGGAATCTTGACCTACAGCAATGGAAGTGTTTTGCCCAGTAGAGCTGTTGCACATCACTTCTATAGGTAGAAAAGAAAATCTCAAAAGTTACAGTCGCCTTGGTCTATGGGGCACTAATCTATTTGAAGCTGTATTTGCAATGCTGTACCAGCATTCCTTATGTAAATTCCTTGTTCTATCCATTCTTTATGAACTAGCCTTAGCCTCTTGCTTATTACCTCATTAAGGCATTAATTAAAATCTTTAGTGTGTGCTCCTTTTAAAACCCTCAGATTTATGAGGATTGCCCACACTCCAGTTATGATCTTTTTGCTGATCTTGCCATTTCCACATCGAAAGCTATCCATAGCTTTCAAAATATGACCGTCATGTGGAACGTTGCCAACACTCTGCTTGCCTTCCTGTCAGCTAGTCGTGGCGTACAAATTAAAATTGGGAACACACTAATCAAAGAATCCTAAAATTTATAGGAACAACAAAAGATCCTGAATAGCCAAAGGAATCCTGAGAAAAAAGAACAAAGCTGGAGGTATCACACTCCCTGATTTCAAGATATACTACAAAGCTATAGTAATCAAAACAGCATGGTACTCACACAAAAACAGACACACAGATCAATGGAATAGAATTGAGACCCCAGAAATAAACCCACACATCTATGGACAGCTAATCTTCAACAAAGGAGCCAAGAACATACAATGGAGAAAGGAAAGTCTCTTCAATAAATGGTGTTGGGAAAACTGGACAGCCACATGCAAAAAAATGAAAATAGACCATTATCTTACACCATACACAAAACTTAACTCAAAATAGATTAAAGACTTGAATGTAGGACCTCAAACCATGAAACTTCTAAAAGAAAATATAGGCAGTATGATCTTAGACATGGGTCTTACCAATATATTTTCAAGTACCATGTCTGACAGGGCAAGAGAAACAATAGAAAAAATAAACAAATGGGGCTACATCAAACTACAAAGCTTCTTCACAACAAAGGAAACCATCAACAAAACAAAAAGACAACCTAACAATTGGGAGAAGATATTTGCAAACCATATATCTGATAAGGGGTTAATATCTAAAATATATAAAGAACACATACATCTCAACAACAAAAAAACTAACAACTCAATTAAAAAACAGGCAAAAGAGGGGCTGGCCCAGTGGCGCGGGCGGTTAGGTGCGCGTGCT